>APFE031367674.1:42400-132884 GCA_000404065.3 Pinus taeda
TATATATATATCAGGCCTTGCCGCATGCAACGACCTCTACTCACCACATCAACCCGTTGCCGACTTGTCAAGAGGTTCCACCTCTGACCAATCGCAGGACTTTCGGCCTGACGTGTCAGCCAACTCATTCCGACTGACATCATCCTGGTCAATCTCATTATTATGCCACACAATCCTCTTAGGTAATCTTTCATGTTTGTACCTATGGGTGACTTTGTCACTTCCTCATCTAATTATGTTAAAGGAAAAATTAGGCCGCGTCAATGAAGAGTCTCCATGGCTAGGGTTCTGATCCAAACAAGGTTTTGCCAAATTTTTGTTATAAGTTTAAGGCTTTCCCTCCTGCACCATATCGAGCTTGCCTTCAATCTCTGTCATGGCTCAACTAAGGGATCTTGACCCTGCCTTAAGAAATGCATCAGACAGGGATCTTTACAACCGTCATAAGAGAAAGTCATGACCTGGCCATAATTTCCTTGAGCTAGTTATTTCAACCATGGCTTTGTCTTAGAGGTCCTGCAGATGTCCATATCAATGCTAGTACTTGGTGCTAACATCAATGGTTTATTAAGTTGCCCTATGGTGCTACCCCTACTGAGCTTGAGCCAATCCATCTAAGGAGTTCTTGGCTCTTATGCATTCCCCATTCTTAGACATGGAATCCCACACATGTTGTCATAAGTTTTCTTGCATCCCTTACCTACCACCAGTTGTGTGTGAACTCTTGAAAGGTCTCCACCTCACGTACCACACACCAAAGGTTTCAGGGTTCAAATTAGGTTTGTAAGAAACTCCATGGCGATATGCAGATACTTTCAGGGTCGAGCTAGCTACACCTTGATGCAATTAGACCATATATAATTTGATTATAATACAAGGTTGGTGAAGCCTTCTTGCATGGGTTTCAGCTATTCCAACACTTAAAGGGAGGATAACCCTTCTAGCGTTGACTCAATGGATTTTGCAGAGGTTCAAAGGCTTATATCCTAGTAAAGGAACATCCATGTATATGCATAGACCTTGCCAAGGGGGTGGTCTCTTATGTACTTATTTTGTGTTAATAAGAAAGGTATGTGTGCCCAATGTTCCAAGTTTTTATTCCAGATCCTTATGGAACCTTCCACTACTTGTGGCATTTGATGACATCTTTGTATTACTTACATATGCACTTTTAATCAATATGAATGAGAATTTACCCCAAAACATGATTCCAATTCATGGACATGACTCAAGTTAGTTTATTGTATACAACACTACACATTTTGTTGCGAGTATATGTTATGAACTACAATAATGAGAATTTAACACAACACTTCATTCCATTGCAGATGCATACACTAATTCAACTTGTTTGTCAACATTGTTCATTTCAGAGGTGTGACATAGTGTTTATGTACGCATTTATTTATCATAGCTATAAAGTTATCTTTGCATAGAGAAGCATCCACATGCTCATCACATTAACAACCTTGCTATAGTCTAAAAATAATCCAAACCATTTCAACCAAAAATGCATCATAAGTTCATTAATATTTAAGAAACACAAAACAAATAATTATATTTAAAGTTCCATGGAAACTGAGTGTGGGACAAGGATTCTCCACCCAACCATAGACAACTGCAACCACACTTACTTGCAGTTGTCATGCCCAAGCCAGGTTCCAGATTATAAGGGGGGTCCTTCCTTATGGGATTAGAACACTAAATGCCAATAGAAATTGGGAATCCAGAGGGCCTCTTCCTCACTTCCACCAATTGACGCTGCCATCTTCTTAGCACAAGGAGTCCAATGGTTCTTTCCTCACCCCAAGTGCATACACAATGATTCACACCCTTCCAGGGAGTCTAGGATCCACTGTAACAATAATGCAATAACCAAGGTCTTTAATAAATACTTCTTTTGATGATTCAACAATATTAGCCTCTTCCCAATCTATCTGGGGCTCCATAGCTTGCTATCTCAACCCACAGCCTCTAGGGGACCCAAGTTGTTAACAGGATCCATAGATTACATCATAAGCCATAGCCTCCAGGGAACCAAGTTATTACAAGGCTCCATAGACTCTGTGTCAACCCACAACCTCCAGGGACACAGGCTATTAGGGATCTAGGGATCCTATCTCAACCCATAGCCTCCAAGGAACCCTAAACTGTTCTAGGGCTACAGAAATTAGCAGCTCAACCCACAGCCTCTGGGGAAATTAAGAGCAAATCCCCTTCTCTTCTCTCCTATTCTGTGATGCCTGCTGATTGAACCAATTTTCTCTATTTTTCTATTGCTTGAATTGTGTCTCCTCTCTCTTTCACCATGAATCAAATACCATGCCTTGACTTCTTTTCCTAGCTCACATTTACTGCTTCGTCCTTGATTTCTGGAACTGAGAAGTTCCCCTCTTGGTTTCTTGTCCCTTTTTGTTGTGAAGGTTCCCAATTGCATGGGCATGTGTACCTTCTTTGCAGTTCATTCAATTTTAAGGACTAGTTCTTTAATTCATGCACCAACCAACTTTTAATGGTTGTCCCAAACATTTTAGATTTTCTCCACAAGAAAACTTCCACCTCCCAAGCAAGTAATCATCCTCCCCAGCTCTGGAATCATTGTCCCTTTGACTGAGTCCCTTTTTCTTAATTTCTCATATTTGTAAAAAATATTTATAATTCATTTTATGATAGAACCATGGGTGGTCGCAGGATGTTATAATAGTAGATGTTGTAACAACAAATGCCATAACAACAAATACCATAACAACTATCAATGTTAAATATGTTGAAAATGATGTAACAACTGATGTTGTAACAACCATTATTGTTGAAAATGTTGAAACTACTGTAAAAGATGATGATATAATTGCTACTATTGAATCTACTTGATCTAGGTGGATATCGGTGGCCATTCGCCAATTCCACTTGGACCCCCACCATTGCTTCTTTCAGTTTGTTTGTTTGTTTGTTTTTTTTCCTTAATTGTAGCACAGTTTACTATTTTTAGCAGTTTTTCAGGGCCTAAACTTTCGGATGGCCATCCGCCAATTCCACTTGGACCCCCACCATTGCTTCTTTCAGTTTTTTTTTTTTTTTTTTTTTTTTTTTTTTTTTTTTTTTTTTTTTTTTTTTTTAATTGTAGCACAGTTTATTATTTTTAGCGGTTTTTTGGGTCCTAAACTTCCAGATCCGTTTTGAGGCCCTAAACAACGTTTTTTTGGAAATTTATCGCCAGAGGTTTTATGTCAAAAATCATCTTCTTTGTTGTAGCCCTCCGAGAGATCTTTCCAATAGGTTTTCACCTTCCCCGCAGAGGTTCCTTTGCACTGTCAGGTCAAGCACTCCATCGACCTGACCCCAGGTGCACTGCTGCCAAATGGACTAATCTATCAGCGCTCTGTTCTAGAGAATGATGAAATGAAGAGGCATATTTAGGAGCTGCTACAGAAAAGTCACATACGACTGAGTTCATCACCTTGTGGGAGCCCGATCATGTTGGTAAAGAAGAAGGATGGGACTTGAAGATTTTGTATTGACTATCAGGCGCTGAACAAGATCACTGTTCGGAATAGGTACCCGATCCCACGGGTTGATGACCTTCTTGACCAATAGAAGGGGGAAAAATATTTTAGCAATATCGATTTGAAGTCAGGATATCTCCAGATACCAATTAAACCCTTTGATGTGTGGAAGACTGCCTTCAAAGCCAACAAGGGCCTTTTTGAATGGTTGGTTATGCCTTTCGGGTTGACGAATGCTCCTGCAACCTTCATGAGGCTAATGACGACATATTGTGTCCATTCACCAACTTATTTGTAGTGGTATACTTGGATGACATCGTGATCTTCAGCCAGAGTTGGGAAGAGCACCTCCACCACATCCGACAGGTTCTCCAAACATGGCGGCAACACAAGTTATGTGCCAATTTGGAGAAATGCACTTTTGACATGACCCAGGTTCAGTATCTGGGATACATTATTGATGAACGAGGGGTGCATGTGGATCCAACCAAAATCCAAGTCATTTGGGATTGGCCATCTCCAACCACTATGATAGAGCTCCACAACTTTCTGGGTCTTGCCAAATTCTACCATAGGTTCGTGTTGGGATTTTCTCATATCACTTGGCCCTTGAGTTAAGTCACCAATGGAGGAGTGAAAGAAAAATTATTTTGGTCTGAACCTCAACAGGAGGCATTCATAGAGTTGAAACATTGCCTCTGCTCAACACCAGTGCTCGCATTACTAGACTTGCAACATCCATTTGAGATCGAGACAGATGCCTATGAGTATGCTATTGGGGCAGTCCTTACTCAACACGGGCATCTAGTGGCATATCACAGTAAGACACTTTCAAACACAGTCTAGAAGTATCCCATTTATGAAAAAGAAATGTATTCCATTGTGTAGGCCTGCTGACAATGGAAGCATTACATTTTGGGGAAGGAAATGGTCACCACACAGACCATCGGCCCCTCTAGTTCATACAGACCCAAGGGAAGTTGCAGAATGATCACCATCAGAAGTGGTCAACATACCTGCAACAGTTCCATTTGAATATCAAGTATAAGAAGGGAACCACCAATAATGTTGCATATTACCTCAGTCGACCACTGATCATGGCGTTAACCACCGTGCTCAACTCTTGTGGGCACAAGATTTCTCGTTGGCCGCTTCTCTACGAAAGCGACCCACAATTTGGCCACACATACCAGAAACTCTTGGAGGGTCAACATGTTCCAGATTTTCACCTCCAGGATGCCCTGTTATGCCACCTGGGTCACCTTTGTGTTCCTTCAAGCGAGTGTGCCAAGATGATTTGGGAAGCACACTACAGTTAGGCTATTGGGCATTTCGGGGTCAAGAAAATGGTGGCAATATTGTAGAACTATTTCTATTGGCCGAATCTTTGACAGGATGTCAGGAAGTACATCAAATCCTGCATTGCCTGTGCCATTGCCAAACCGGCCATCAAGAAGCAAGGTCTATATACCTCGCTACCTACCCCTAGTCGACCTTGGGAATCCATTTCCATGGATTACATGTCGGGTCTTCCTTCTACTAAGCATGGAAATGACTGTGTTTTTATGGTTGTCAACAGGTTCTCGAAGATGGCCATTATGGCAGCCTGCAAGAAGAATATCACAACAGAAGCCACTGCTAAAATCTTCTTTGAACAAGTGTGGGTCCACTTCGGGATCCCATAGTCTATCATCTTAGATCGAGACAACAGGTTCCTCAGTACATTTTGGTCCAGTCTCTAGTCAATGCTGGACACCAAACTCACTAAGTCCACAACCTTCCATCCCTAAACTGATGGCCAGACAGAGGTTGTGAATAGGTTGATCATACATATTCTGCGAATGTATAACTCAAAGCATCCATGCACATGGGATGAGAGCCTCCCCCATGTTCAACATATCTATAACCGAGCTCTCCACAGTTCGACTGGCCACAACCATTTTCAAGTCGGTTTCGGATTCCAGCCACCATGTCCCATTGATGTTGCCATGCCATTTGCAGCTACTCAGGGAGATTCGACTCATGTCCAGCCTGAAATAGATAAGGAAAGCAACTTCATTGAGCACATCCAACATATCCGCTAGCAGGTCCACGACATTTTGGAGAAATCAAATGCCAAGTACAAGCAGCGACATGATCAACATTGGGTGCCACACAAGTTTCAGGTGAGTGACAAAGTTTGGTTGCATTTGCAAAAGGAACGCCTTATCGGAGCCTATTGGAAACTCAGGCCACTTCAATATGGTCCTTACACCATTATGAAGGCTATGGGGGACAATGCATTTGAGCTCATTATTCCCCATTCCTTGGCCTGCACCCAGTGTTCAATGTGTATCACCATCGGCCATACTTTCCACCATTACTAGACACATCTGACATTGTAGAACAACTCACACCAATAAAGTTAAATCCAAATTGCATGGAACAAGATGCAACTGATCAGATCATGGACACACAGGTCAAGCACACTTGCCAGCAGAAGATCCAATTGTATCGAGTTGTCAAAGCAGGACAACTCCTTCACCAGGGCAAGTGGCTCACCAGGGACGAAGTTCAACAGAAGTTTCCTCATCTCATGGAGGAACTCAATGCAATGGGGACCATTACTTCCTAAGGGGGGAGGAATAATCCAGGTGGACATTGGTGGTCACCCGCCAATTCCACTTGGATCTCCACCATTTCTGCTTTCTGTTTTTTCAGTTTCCTTAATTGTAGCACAATTTACTATTTTTAGCAGTTTTTCGGGTCCTAAACTTCCAGAGCCGTTTTGAGGCCCTAAACGACGTTTTTTTGGGAATTTACCTAAAATCATCTTTTCTGTCGTAGTCCTTGGAGAGATCTTTCCAACGGGTTATCATGCATGTCAAACGGAGATAATATGACCAAGTCGCGACCCCGGGAAGTTGGCTGTCCAACTCACCCCAATGGGCCCCATAAACTCTTGGTGTTACATCTCCTCGGGTTAGGGTTTTGGTTGTTTAGGGTTTTATCTTATTGTTCAATAATAAAAAGGCCCTTGAGCCTCATTGTAAGGCAGTTCGGAGGCATGTAGCCACCACATCTCTTCTCAGATATAAGCTACCATCGCCTGAGCTAGTTTATTTCCATTTCTCTTTGTAAGCATATTTGAGTATTCTCCATTAATAAAATGAAGTATTATTTCTATTGTATCTCTGTATTTGTGTTTATGTCTGTACTTTATTGCGTTCTTGTTTAAATCCGGATCACTACTACAACAAATGTTGTAACAATAAATGTTGTAATAATAGATGCAATAAAAAGTATCAATGTTAAATCTACTGAAAATACTATAATAGTTAATGTTGTGACACCCATTTAGATCCATTCAAGCTGGTAGTATCACCACTTTTCAACAATTTGAAGAAGTATTTCTAAAAACATGGTGTTGTAACTATTTTATCATTGTTTTTCAAAATAAATAAATTCACACACACACACACAAAGAAAAGGGAGATATAGGGGCTCTTTGAGTCAATATTTTGTAAAATTTTGTGCCATATATACACTACATTTCCACACTCAAGTGAAGAGATGATCAATGTTTCCTTTCAGTGTTGACTAGCTAAATGTAGTAAAGATGTTGAAGATGAAATGGTTATGGGGAATGAGACTAGAGTCAACTCCAGGTGTAGCAGAAGGATTGACAAGAATGGTACAAGTGCAATTGTAATTGGTAGCACTAACTCTCTGGTTGCAAGAAGTGGTGACAGGGAGATTCTCTTTGTCTATGTCACTTCCTAGAGAAATGGTTTTGTTTGAGGTGTAAATGTAGAATAGTTAGGAGATAGAGGGATAATTCCAACATAGGCTTAGGGTTAGGGGTCAAGACAAGTCAACGACTTGTGGGATGACTAAAGAACTTCACTTTAGTCTAAGAATGAACGCAAGGAAGGTGACTTAGAGCTGACCTAGGGTTTTCCTAAAGGGTTGCTACAGGCCTGCACTAAAACTATAAGTTGATTGTTCATTGCAACTTCTACAGGGTAAACACTTTCCATATAGATTATTGTTGCAAATTATTTTTGCTTGCCTAACTGTTTCAGAACATATTCAAGATAGAGTTTGTCAGGGCTAGTAATTAGGGGTTGTTGATGGTGCTGGATCCTCCAACATCAGGGGATCACCCCAGTATGAAGTCCCAACTAGACAATCACATCGTTTGGTGTGGGAGTCCCATCCGGTATGATGGCTCGGTTGCCTTTGTCTTAGGGATTTGCCTCAACTCTTGCTTGTCATCACAGAAGAGTGGTTTTATTTGTCTTCGAGAAGTGAGGTTTGCGTGCCTGGTGAGTGTAAGTGTACTTGTGTCAATGGTTCTTTCACTGTGAGGGGAAGAAGGTGAAGGTGAGTTCCAGGTTGAAAGGGATCAATCCCAACTCGGCTAGGAACACACAACACAAAAGGACATACACAGCTTCCGGCAGAGGAGTCCACTCGGATGCGGAATTCACAACATACAAGGTAAGATAACATGTACAACTATCACGGAACAGTTCGAACGAGTGCAATGGTTGTTACAACAAGGTTCAGGTGAAACATCTATCTGATGTCCGACAGAGCAGTCGACACAGATGGGACAACATTGACAACATATACAACACATTTCCATTAGTAGATTATGCATTACAATAAATAAAACAGTTCAGATGTAGAAAACAGGTTAAAGCAACATGCATTACATGTGTTAAAGATCAGTCTTACAACAGATACAATACATGTGTGAAAATGTGCTAGCCTGTTAACAAGCTTATGAATTAAGCAAAAGTTCTAAGACACATCGTTACAACATACATCACTAACCCAGTTAGCAAGGTGTTGGAGCCACTACTTACTCCTCAAAGAAAAGATTGCAAAATCTCTTGGCTATGTGGGAGGAGCTGAGGTGAAAAGTCTTTTGCATGTAAAAATGAGGGGGTATTTATAGCCAAGGGTGAAACTGACCCTTGTGGCTGTTCGACTACCCTCATGACCGTTTGACTTCCATGAATCTTCGACTTACATGACTCTTTGTTCAACAAGTGGGTCCCTTGGACTTCCACGTTATATCACATTGATTAACAACAAACCCATGGTGGAGATGTGGGTGACGTGACTCATGACGTGACTCGACATGACTTGACATGAAAATGCTGATACATTCGTGCTGCTGCTGGAGTGCATGTCGAGCTATAGTGTCGCTAGATGATGGATGTCTTCATGGTGTATCATAGCTTCACCTCACTTGGCAAAGTGCACAGAGTCTTCAATGGTACTTGGCTTACTTGATGAAGCTTTACCATGTTGTTCCTTGCTTGCATGTTGGAAGGCTTCACAGGCTCATCTATTCGCGAAGGTGCATGTTTATCGCATTCGTCTACTTCGGAAGATTCATTCGTTCGTCCATTGGTGAACGTGTCATTCTGCATGTGCTCCCTTCGTTCATCCCATTCGTCATTTTGCCATGTTCGTTGGTGTACCTATACCTGCAGTCACTCATGACAAGACGACATCAAATCCAAAACTTCCTAGTCTACCATGACACATGATCATTTGGATGTAGGTGATCAGGAGAGGCAGGAAGGATGTGATGCGGGATGATGGCTCCAGGCAACTGTTGATGAAAACTGCGCAAGAGTCACTGAGAGATGGAGACAATAAATCTGAGTCGACAATGACTATCTGCAAGGTCTGGCTCGGTTGGGAGGCAAAATTGTGCAAATTTTGGGAGGAACAGTCTAGGCTGCTGGAAGGCAAGGCAAGCAATCTTTGCGCATTTTTTAGAATGAACGGGTAGTGGGTCTGGACAGCCAAATTTGTGCAATTTTCCAAAGGAACAGGCCGGGCTGCATGCAGGGTCAACAGGCAGGGATTGCACAATTTTTCTGGGGAATTACCTGGGTCACTGGCAGCCAAAACTGCACAATTCCCAGAGGGAACTGCCAATTGGTTGCTGGGGTCGTTGGCAGCCAAAACTGTGCAACTCCTAGAAGGAACTGCCAGCAGAAACTGCATAATTCCTAGAGGGAACTGGTAGTTTGCCACTAGGGGCTACTAGCAAGGAAAAATGCATTGAGGCTGAGAGGCTGGCCTGTTGATCATCTTTGTGTGATTTCTAAGCTGAGCTAACTAATGGGCAGTGGAAGGCCTGCTCATGAACATTGTGCAATTTCTAAGATGAACATTGCACAATTTTTTAGATGAACAGTTGGTCGACTGTCAGGATGATTGACTGAGAAAACTGCGCAACTTTATGAGGGAGATAGGGACGGGCACTTGGTGTCTGTCCAACCTATTTACGCAATTTCCTCAGTCAGTTGAGCGGGTGAGGTCAGTGGCCTTTGCATAAATTTTTAGGGGATTCAGTCCTAGGGTGACTGCCGGGTCTGACTGGCTGGGTGGTCAGCATGAGAGTTGATTGAATTTCTTGCGGGCAACGCAACTTGAGAAGACTAGCTTGTTGCTTTTGCGTTGTTCTGGTTGACAGTCAATTGAGTCGATGGCGGGGTGATGGTCCGACTATCAAAGGGGAGTCTGGTTGTCAAAAATTTAAACAAAAATGGCTAAGTGTGTGAACAATCAAAAGATGCATAGGTGATCATACGAACACACACTCACATGACTTGACGATGAGACCACCAAACCATCCAGACACACATGTTCAATAAGACTGACTAACGGTGCAAGCGACAAGCGCGACACTCATGATCGATCATTCATTGATCAATACAAGGCTTGTGCAATAGTGAATGTGACTCCATGTGTGAGTGCGATAGATGCTTTCATAGCGAATACAACAAGCACATACAAAGTGAAGACTTTGAGCATAACCAAAACACGGTTGCAAGCATAACTCAGACATCAGAATGCAGGGACTTGAATGCAATGAATCAAGCAAGGTAGATGTAAGACTCACACGAGCTCATAGAGTGAACTTGATTGTGTGCAGTCATCAAGTGAAACTCTTCAAGGGAGGCTTCGAAATTGGAGCAGTACAAAATTTTGGAGGGTGGTTGTAGCCGCTAAAACACTTGGCGACACACTGGTAGAACTCTAGCTTCTCTATTTTGGTTCATTTCTAGCACAAGGCCTTGGTCTTTCGGGGAGTATTGAATCGTTGTGTAGGTTACTTCAGTTTCCCACTCATCCCATGGACATACATGGTTCATCTTTTTCCAACTCAGTTAAACACATTCAAAATTTCAGCTTAGATCTCAGTGTTTCGAATCCAGGAAGGGTAGTTTAGCTCGTGAGTTGAATATTTTTAGAGTACAAGTTTTCATCTCTAGTGTTTCTCTGCTACCAACAGGCCTAGACAGTACCCTGGCAAAGTCACATAGGAACACACACATTGCTCCACTACCAGCGATCTTGGTCAATACTCCGGTGGAGTTGCATGCTTCACCTCTCTGTGCAAGAAGCCTTTCTCTTCTTTTGCCTTTATATTTTTCAAGAGGACTGTGCATAGGAACTTATTTATTTTTGGGGCGAAAGAGGGATCCTAACTTATTAAGAGCAGAAGAGGTTGTTCCTTCAGAGAAGCATGTAAGACCTCTAACATAGGTTTGCTCGTTTAGATTTTCCCTTTCTCCGTTTCCACTAGTTGGATGAGATTGAACACACAGAGCAGAAGGTTGAGTACATGCATGGGGCTTCCTAGTGTGGACACAGGTTCATGGTTGGCTGAAACTTCCCTTGCAGACGGTTCATATTTTCCATCAAGAATTCATCGACGGACGGTTATAACCAAGCATAGAGAAGACAGACACAAGATTGGCCAAGTGCTGCAATGTCATAAGTCTCTTCAAATTTCAACCACATACTCTATTCAAAAGCCAGAATGTAGTAGTTGGTAGCACTTATTTCTGGAAACAAAAATAGTAATATACCAAGCAAACAAAACAAACGCAATAAAAAATAGTAAGCAAAGCAAACAAGGTGAAAACAATAACAAGTAAGCAAAGCAACCAAGTCAGCAAGCAAACAATCATGCAAACCAAAAAGAATAGACAAGCGAAAAAGCAAACACTACTCCTAATCCTATGTTAAATGGTCGGGGTTATGTGAAATGTAATTTCCAATGAAGCCGCTATAGGCGTACCTGACCTGCAATCACAAATATATCAGTGATTAAAACAAATAAAAAATAGTGTGCAACAGAAAATGAAAAATATTGAAAAACTTGCACACGAGAGAGAAGGTCTTGCATGTGGGTGGAAGAATGTGTTACAACCACCCAAAACACATGCTTAGCTCTTCTGTGACTACTATTTCTTAACAAACCTTGGACGCCTCTTACGAGTGTGTGTTGTTCTACACCAATTTTATCAACGAGTGCGAGGAAGGACTGAAGCTTGTTACTTGCAACATGACTCACCAAGTAAGATTGTTCCAGCCATTCAATGATTGTATCATAAAATTTGTGATGGTTGTTCTGAAAAATTCGTGATATTTGAGTAGATGTATTCCTGATTCGAGAGAGGGGATCACAATGGGAATCTGATACGAATAGATAGATATGGCCATTCTCATTAGCCATGTCAAGATAGTGAGGGCCTACCATAGCCATCAATGCAGACCGAAGTGCCTCACTTGCTTGACAGAAGTCTAAAAAGAAATATGTTACGTGGTGAAGATCATAGTGCACAAAGCGACTATCATTGGATGTATTGTTGGGAAATGATAACCTACATGACAACCGCCCAAGATAGAAGAGAAATCAGACCATTCAGTCGGGATGCCAGATTCCCAGTTTGACATGAACAAAGAAACCTTTTGAATGATTGTACTAACACTTTGAATGAAGGAACCAAGTTCGTTATGCATTAGGCATGATAGAACACCCACCTACAACTGGTGAAAAAGTGCGCAGGCATCATGGCCATCATAGAAATGTAGAAAGGATGCCAACATTGTGAATGTGTGAAACCAGTTTGGGTGTGGTGAAATGAGAATAACTTGATTTGCGCGATATGTTGTGTGCTCGTCATCGCACAGGGAGATTGCTGGTGTGATGAGTGGGCAGATTTGACATGTAAAATTTTCAAAAAGACCAAGGAGTTGATTACGAGGGAGAACATATGATAAGTGTGATTCTGGATAGAGATGATCAACTTTACTGTCCCATGATTGGATGAGGGATGACACTCCCAACCCAAATTGGAAGTAAGAGAGGTGCATGAAGAAAAACATGTTGTAACGGACTCGTGGATTTGATCATTAGAAAAAATCTGAAATTTTTAAATATCATACCCCGAACAATAAATATTCTTTACACAAGGATCCAGATCGAGTGCAACCATGTAGATAGATAGATTGTGCATGAGAAACAAGATCTGATTTGGTTTGATGGGCTTACTAGAGTTGCGAGGTTTTGACATAACCATTAACGGACGTTGAAGTGCCTTGAATCCCTGGCATGTCCCAAAACATTGCAGAACTGAAAATTTTCATTTTTTGATGTGAACCAAATCATGCATGGCTTGAGGATGGTTGTTGTTACTGATTTCAAAACTTCTCTTAGGATGACAACCATCTCTGTCATAGGCTTCATCAAAATTTTCACCAGGCTGACTTGACGAGCTATCTTCATGCAACACACAAGATGATGACGAGTGGGAAGAGTCCTGTGTGTTGAAACTATTTTCATCATGGAAAACCTCATTGTCTTGTGTGGATCGAGGAGATAACTCAGAAGATGAAGAAGCAAGAGAATGCAGGGTGTCTCCGACGCAAGTTGATGCACTGTGAATGATATGACACATAGGCAAGTGAGGTGTAAAGGAAGCTTCGATATGGATGTCTACTTTGACCAATGCATATTCCAGATCCGAGTTAGAGTGTACATGAGATGACAATAGATCATATGATGTGCTTGGGTGTTCATCACAACATACGGAAGCACGGGAGTGATGACAACCCAACACTAGAGGTTGATAAAAATAATTGATTATGCATGATGTTACACCAAGATTCGCAGATCGAGGATCGATCAAGAATGGAAGCTCAATGTTTTGAGAGAATTGATTGTGTCTTCACCATCCTACTCCTCTACCTTTATGATGAGACTACCTTGCACATGACTGCAACTTGATCCGTCAACTTGAGAATCAAGAGAGTGCATGCAGCTAGCTTGTGAAGTAGATCGCTCAAGCGAGTCATGGTGCAAGGAGTCATGGCTTGTAGATGATGGAGGATAGCAGAAATGTAGATTAGACTCAAGACTTGAGTTAGGAACAATGGTGTCCTCTTGTGGAATGGAGGGATGAGTTTTCGCTATAGGATTTCCTAACCATTCCGGAATTTCCTCTGTTAGGGCAGGAGACAACTAAGCAGATGGATTGGGAACATGCTGCATAGATTTCTCATCTTTGCAACTGCTGCGAGGGGGCACCCTCTTCCAGACATGAGGTGTCTCGTGACCCACAAGAGTTGAGGAAGAAGGGAAATTAGGAAGTTCACCATTTGGAGAGACATGAACCAAGCGTTTAAGCACTTGGCTCATGAAGTTAAGGTCCACAAACTACTCAGGAATTTCGTGACATAGGTGAAGGAAGAGAGTAGCAAAGTCCTCAATTGATTCACTAGGATTCATAGCTCCGTGGTGAAAGTGAGAAGGGAATGGATGGAAGTAGGTGGCAGGGTCTGACACCACCGATTAGTACAACCTTCAAGGGTGAGGAAGAAGAGTACGCAAGCAAGCTCATCACCATCGATTTCATGAGATTCACATAAATGAAGAAAATCATAATTGTGCTTGGTTACGGACGTTCTGTCCTCACCGTCAAACTTTAACAAGGACAAGTGATCGAGAAGCTCATCAGGGATTGATAGCTGATTAAGGGAGAAATGAGAGAAACACCTCAGGAGCATGAATCATGTATTATTCATTAGGTAAGAGATTCAACCCAAATGTACCAGATCAACTTGTCATTTGGCCCTCCTTCTAGCGCCAAAATGTTGACGGTGCTGGATCTGCCAACATCAGGGGATCACCCCGGTATGAAGTCCCAACTAGACCTCACACCATTTGGTGTGGGAGTCCCATCTGGTATGGTGGCCTGGTTGCCATTGTCTTAAGGATTTTCGTCAATTCTTGCTTGTCAGCACAAGAGAGTGGTTTGCTTTGTCTTTGAGAAGTGAGGTTCGCATGCCTGGTGAGTGTAAGTGTACTTGTGTCAATGGTTCTTTCACCATGAGGGGAAGAAGGTGAAGGTGAGTTCCAGGTTTAAAGGGAACGGTCCAAACTCGGCTACAAACACACAACACAAAAGGACATACACAGCTTCCGACGAAGCAATCCACAGGACATACACAACTTCCGATGAAGCAATCCACTCGGATGTGACAGTCACAACATACAAGGTAAGATAACACATACAACACTCACGGAATAGTCTGAATGAGGGCAACGGTTGTTACAGCAAGGTTCAGGTGAAAGGTCTGTCTGATGTCCGACAGAGCAGTCGACATGGATGGGACAAAATTAACAACATATACAACGCATTTCCATTAATAGATTATGAATTACAACAAATAAAATAGTTCAAATGTAGAACACATGTTAAAGCAACATGCATTACAAGTGTTAAAGATCAGTCTTACAACAGATACAATACATGTGTGAAAATGTGCTGGCCTGTTAATAGGCTTCTGAATTAAGTGTAATTTCCAAGACACATCGTTAGACCATACATCACTAACCCCGTCAGCGAGGCATTGGAGCCACTACTTACTCAAATAAAAGATTACAGACTCTCTTGACTATGTGGGAGGAGCTGAGGTGAAAAGTCTTTTGCATGTACAAATGAGGGGGTATTTATAGCCAAGGGTAAAACTGACCCTTGTGGCTATTTAACTACCCTCATGATTATTTGACTTCCATGACTCTTCAACTTAAATGACTCTTTGTGGTCTCTTGGACTTCCACGTTACATCGTATTGATTGAAAACAAGCCCATGGTGGAGATGTGGGCGACATGATTCATGACGTGACTCGACATGACTTGACATGACAATGATAATACATTCATGCTGCTGCTGGAGTGCATGTCGAGCTATAGTGCTACTGGATGATGGATGTCTTCATGGTGTATCATAGCTTCACCTTCGCTTGGCAAAGTGCATGGAGTCTTCGATGGTCCTTGGTTCACTTGATGAATCTTTACCATGTTGTTCCTTTCTTGCATGTTGGAAGGATTGACAGGCTCATCTGTTTGCAAAAGTGCATGTTCGTCGCATTCGTCTGCTTCGCATGCTTCGTAAGTTCGTCCATTGGTGAAATTGTCATTCCACATGTGCTCCCTTTGTTCATCCCATTCTTCGTCTTGCCATGTTCGTTGGTGTCCATGTACCTGCAGTCACTCATGACAAGATGACATCAAATCCAAAACCTCCTAGTCTACCATGACACATGATCATTCAAATGCAGGTGACCGGGAGAGGCAGGAAGGCTATGATGTGGGATGATGGCTCTGGGAAACTGCTGATGAAAAATGGCAAGAGTCACCGAGAGATGGAGACAAGCAATCTAAGTCGACAATGATTGTCTGCAAGGTCTGGCTTGGTTGGGAGAAAAAATTGCACAAGTTTTGGGAGGAAGAGTCCAGTCTGCTGGAAGGCAAGGCAGGCATGCTTTGTGCATTTTTCAGAATGAATGGGAAGCGGGGTTGGATAGCCAAATTTGCGCAATTTTCCAGAGGAACGGGTCAGGTTGCATGCAGGGATTGCGCAGTTTTTCTGGGGAACTGCCTGGGTCACTTACAACCAAAACTACGCAATTCCCAGAGGGAACAGCCAGTTGGTTTCTGGGGTCACTAGCAACCAAAACTGCGTAATTCCCAGAGGGAATTGCTAGTTGGTTGCCGAGGAGACTAGCAGCAGAAAATGTGCAATTCCAGAGGGAACTGTCAGTCTGCCGCTAGGGGTTGCTAGCAAGGAAAACTGCACTAAGGCTGAGGGGTTGGCTTGATGATCATCTCTGTGCAATTTCTGAGCTGAGCTGGCTGATGCGTAGTAGAATGTTTTCTCATGAACATTGCGCAATTTCTAAGATGAACAGTTGATCGACTGTCGGGATGACTCACTGGGAAAACTGTGTAATTTTATGAGGGAGACAGGGATGGGCACTTGGTGTATGTACGACCTGTCTGCGCAATTTCCTCAGTCAATTGAGTAGGTGAGGTTAGTGGCCTCTGCACAATTTTTGAGGGGAGTGAGTCCCGGGGTGACTGTCGGGTCCGACTGTTCGGGTGGCCAGCATGAGAGTTGATTGAATTGCTTGCGGGCAATGCAGATTCAAAAGACTAGCTTGGTGCTTCTTCGTTGTTCTGGTTGATAGTCAATCGATTCGATGGTGGGGTGATGGTCCAGCTGTCAGAGGGGAGTTCGGTTGTTAGAAATTTCAGCAAAAATGGTTAAGTGTGTGAACAATCGAAAGATGCATAGGTGACCATACGAACACACACTCACATGACTTGATGACGAGACGACCAAACCATCCAGACACACATGTTCAACAAGACTGACTGACGTTGTAAGCGACAAGAGCGACACTCATGATTGATCATTCATTGATCGAGATGATTCTTGCGCAACAGTGAATGTGACTCCATGTGTGAGTGCGACAAATGATTTCATAGCGAATACAACAAGCACATACGAAGTGAAGAATTTGAGCATAACTAGAACACTGTTGCAAGCATGACTCAGACATCAACATGCAGAGACTTGAATGCAATGAATCAAGCAAGGCGGATGTAAAGAATCACACGAGCTCACGGAGTGAACCCGAGTGTGTGCATTCATCAAGTGAAACTCTTCAAGGGAGGCTCCGAAATTGGTGCAAGGCAAAATTTTGGAGGTTGGTTGTAGCCGCTACAATAGGGGTCAAAGTCAAAATCAAGATAATCCATTGAATCTATGAATTGTCATCAGTCACTTCACATATTGGGCATGATGAACCTCTATTCACTGGTGAACCTATGGATTTTATGTGTTGCAACAATTTTCAACTAAATAAATCGAACTTGCTTATGAAATAACCTCTTACTGACGAATTATAATGTTGGAATCCATTTTGAATTAGACTTGAAACCTAATGCATACATAGTCGATTGAACCCTTTGTTGATCAAGAACATTGATCCCAACAAATGTTTCTTTTGGTCAATTGTATACTAGGATAAATCCATCTTCACCACGGATCTAGCAAGAGCCGAGAGGGATCAAATCTCTTGAGGTGAAAACTTTTTTTAGAGTGAAAATTTTGAATAAAATGTTTGCACGTAGACAAATTTGATCGAGAGAGAGAGAGAGAGAGAGAGAGAGATAAAGAGAGAGCACTTGTAATTTTTCATTGTTTATGTTGCATTTTGAATGTATAAAATGAATCAAATTTACTTGGGTATAAAATAATGAGACTCTTTAATATGTTTTAACTATTATTTTATCTTTCAATTGCTTTATATAATGTATACATAGTTCTATTTTAACTTTTTAACTACTTTATTTCTCTATAAAGTTCATATAAGATTATGTTGTTTCATATGGATATTGAAATATTTTATTTATGGTTAAGAGTGGGAGCGAAATATTTTTATCACTCCTCCTTATTATGGATATTGAGAGTGAGATTTTTGATGTTTTATTATACTTTTAATTAAAAAAGTCAAACACCTATATTCATTTTTGTTTTTTTATTATATATTTTATTTATGGTTGAGAGTGAGTGAAGTATTTTTACCACTTTTCCTTAGTATGGCCCTTGAGAGTAAGAATTTTGGGATTGAGCTTGAGAATTTTCCAATTAAATTATGAATGGTTAGTATTTGAATATTCTTCATCTAATACATGATCCAATGAATAATATATAAAGTATGTGAATCATTTTTTAGTTTCTTTGGTCTCCTCCTATATTTAATTTTTTTGAAAATAATTCATGAAATGCTCACGTTTTAGTTTATTAAATTTTTTTTTATCAAACATTACTTTTGCACTTTAGCGTATTTATAAAACATTTTATTTTAGGTTTTATGTTTTACATTACTTTAATATTAACAGTGTTTAATGAATAATATTAATACCCTGATGGGGGTGCGTTCTTAGGAGGAGGATAGTTGGGTGGCTGATAGCCCCTGTGTGGAGACATGATAGAAGATTAAAGGTGAGGTGGTGGGAGGGCATGTGAGCCACACCGCCCCCCCCACCCTCCGTATTTTTTCATTTAATTGACAAGCGTGTGATTGACAAGACTCTCTAGGCTGGCAGGAGTACAAAGGGATGTGTTTAAAGAATTGGGAAGGTGTATGGCTGGGCCATTTGGTGGCTAAGACATTTGGGAAAACAAGCTTTGTGGAATATGCAGTTTACCAGTGTGGGTATCAAAGGAATATTGTGCATGTCGTTTATGGCGTAGGTAGGAATCCAGGAAAATTCGGCTGAGAGCGCGAGCCTAGACTATAGGATGGTAGGGCACCATTAGTAAGTGTGATAGTCTTTACCTTCTAGTTTTTTTTCTGTTCGTCCTAGTCATTTATCCAGTTGGGAGGTCTACCCCCTTGTTCAATGGCTTGGGTTTTCCATGAATTCTTCTCTTAGCAAGCTTTGGGCGCTGTGGGTGACGAACTGTTTTTATCAAGGTCATGTGTTGTTACGGTAGATTGTGCATGGGGTTCTTTGGGGCTGATTTCAATATTTAGGTTCCATTTTCTCCTTTTCATTATGGGACTTGTCATGTTTGGTGCTCTGGGAGTTATTTCTTTAGTTTTTAATTATTTGGCCGAGGTAGAAACTGTCCTACTTCTTGTTGTGACAGGTGAATTCTGGGGTGCTGTGGGGCTCTCTCCTGTGGTCCTGGCAAGGCAACGTTTTTTCGAGGCACGTCAAAATTGTATGCTGGCTAGGGGGCTCTGGTGGTGGTGGAAGTATAGGTCATTGGGGGAGGAGAAATATGTGTGCGTCTAGAGAGTGGTTCTCCAGTGACAAGAAAAGTGCTGGTGGATTGGCATATGGCTAGAGGTGAAAGTTTTTGGTCTAGGGAGTAAGTGTCAGTTTTGGGGTGGGAACCTCTTTATAATTTATTCTGGTGTTGGCAGAGGTGGATTGGTTAAAGGACTTGTGCACTTTTTGGGAGTTTCACAATGGTATTGGGGTGGTAAGAGACTAATAGCTTGTGTTTGTGTTTGTTGGATTTTTAGTGTTTCCTATGCATCTGAAGCTAATATGAAGTTGGCCCTAAGGTCTTGTCATGTGGCCAAAGCTCTCCATCCCCACCTAGTTTAAATGGGAACAATAGTCGTGAGGGCGCTAGGGCTTTATGTGGTCATGGAGGTCGCTGAATTATAAGCGGGGTCATGGTCATGGTGGTGGCATGAATCAACGCTGTGGCAAGGGTGGCAGTAGGAGCCCCACTGGGCATGAGAGTGGGGGCCCTCCTCATCATGTAACTTCATCCAGCTCATAAGAGTTGTCTATGCAGGCAATGTTGGAGGGTCAGGACAAGAATCACCAAGAGGAACATGAGGCAGTGATGGCAACACTCCAACAACTGCAATACTTCCAATGCTAATTTCGTGAGTGAGTGGTTGTGGTGTGGCATGGCCAGGATCTTCTATCGAAAAATATGGAAAAATTGAAAGCATGGCTAACTCATCTGGAGAAGCATGTAGACTTCCCATGTCACCCTCCTCCAACCCCAGGGACAAGGCCTGACAATCTAACATCCAACACTTTTGACGATTAGTCATGGTGACTGGGTGGCTATGTATCTTGCTAGTGTTTTGGTGTTTTTGGCCTCATCGGATTTGGGCGACAAACATTTGTTTATTTTGGATGTTTTGCAATGGTTAATTATCGATGGTAAAGAAACCCAGTCAGGGTGAGACCACTAGCTTTTTGGTATTGTATGTAAACTATTTTGGCAACTAATAGAAAGTCTGAGTCACAAAAAAATATATTAATATTATTAATGACAATAACGTTTTTAATATAAATAATAGTAATATTAATAAATACTATTACATTATGTTGATTGGAAAAAGTTGATTGGCTTCATTTATAAAATGATGCAAAATGATGCCTTCAACTTATATTAACCACATTTACTAATACTTTAATTAACGTATATTCATTTTTGTTTTCTATTATATCGCATGTTTTTTTAAAAGAGTTTTGTTTTAATTTTAAAAGGGAGACATGTCATCTCCAAGTTGAACACAAACATACACAACTCTCTCAGATTGGGCTGTATAATGAGCCTCTTGGCTTAACAAGTTGAAGGTTGAACATTGGTTACATCAATTACAACAATGAATCATGGATAAGATCCTTTAACTTGCTTGGACTAACAAAGGATCCTTGAACTCGACTTGACAAAGTTCTGGTTTTGTAAATCAATTCCATTGACAACTGATTAATGAATTGCATTGTAAACAATCATTGAGTTTTAGAGACATCATTATTTTCTTTTATATTTATTTTCACAATGATCCATGTTGATAAGATAAATAGGCCATGGGCCTACTGTTTATGGATCATATGTTATTAAAGCATCTAAATTTGTAGCCTTGAAGGAGATGTATCACCTTGAGGAGAAAATTGAGGGGGTGGAAAGCCATTTCAACTTGCTTGTCAAAGTTTGAAAGTGGGCAGCCAAAGAGGTGTTTCTGCCACCCAACATTATACCAACAATTGGGGGATCAAGAAAACAAATTAAGAAGCATAAACATAGGTAACAACGAATTGAGAAGAAAATGTTGTAATAGTGGATGTTGTAACAACAAGCCATTTGATTTTGCTTGTCAGAGCTTGAAAGTGTGCAACCAAAGAGGTGCTTTTTCCACCAAACACTACACCAACACTTAGGGGATCAATAAAATAATTTGAGAAGAACAAACATAGTTAACAATGGATTGGAAAACATATGTTGTAATAACGGATGTTGTAACAACATATGCCATAGCAACATGTTAATGTTAAATATGTTGAAAATGATGTAGCAACTGATGCTGTAACACCCATTACTGTTGAAAATGTTGAAATTGTTGTAAAAGATGATGCTATAACCACTGCTACTATTGAAACTACTAAAATAGTGACCATTACATCGGATGTTGTAACAATAGGTGTTCTAGCAATTGAGGGGGTAGAAACCCATTTCGTCTTGCTTGTAACAGCTTGAAAGTGGGCAACCAAACAGGTGTTTTTGCCTGTAACAATGGATGCTGTAACAACAAATGTTGTAACAATTGAGGGGTTAGAAAGCCATTTCATATTGCTTGTCAAATTTTGAAAGTGGGCAGCCAAAGAGGTGCTTTTTCCACCCAACACTAAACCAACACTTGGAGTGTTGTAACTTTTTCTTGTTACATTGAAAATTTCAAAATTTTAATAAATTTCAAAAGAAATTGTTTTTATTGCTCTTTGTAATAGTTTGCGTGAAAATCTATAATGCTACGATATATTATTTTGTTTTATTTTAATAAATAAAATGTCAAATCATGCACACTAACTATCATGCATTTTCTATTGGCGACGATTAACGATTGACGACTCTTGTTCTATTACACAACTCCCCCACTCCTTCAACATTTAACGGGGGGGGGGTACAATTTTTTTTTTTCCAAAACAACTTTTGCAATGTGGGAGGGACATATGAATTGTGCACCCCCCTAACTCATTACCACTTATCGCCTAACCCCCCATGGTGCAAAAAAACATTCTCGGTATTTGGTAATAAACAATTAAAACCATTCTTGGTTTTCAGTAACTGAAGCTTTAGCACTCATTACTGTTGAAAATGTTGAAACTGTTGTAAAAGTTGATGCTATAACAACAACTACTATTGAAACTACTAAAACACTGACCATTATAGTGGATAGTGTAACATTAGATGTTGTAACACCAAATGTTGTAAAAATTAAGGGGGTAGAAATCCATTTCATCTTGCTTGTCAAATCTTGAAAGTGGGCAACCAAAGAGTTGTTTCTGCCACCCAACACTACACGAACACTTGGGGGATCAAGAAAACAAATTGAGAAGCACAAACATAGGTAACAACATATTGAGAAGCAAGTGTTGTAATGACGGATGTTGTAACGACAAAAACCTTAACAACAGATGCCATAACAACATGTCAATGTTAAATATGCTGAAAATATTGTAACAGTTGATGCTGTAACACCCATTACTGTTGAAAGTGCTGAAATTGCTGTAAAATTTGATGCTATAACAACTGCTACTATTGAAATAATGACCATTACAACGGATGATGTAACAACGAATGTTGTAATAGTAGATGTTGTAACAATTGAGGGGGTAGAAGATCATTTCATCTTGGTTGTCAAAGCTTGAAAGTGGGCATCCAAAGAGGTGTTTCTGCCACCCAATACTACACTAGCACTTGGGGGATAAGGAAAGCAAATTGAGAAGCAAAAACATAGGTAACAACGGATTGAGAATAAAATGTTGTAACAATGGATGTTTTAATAATAGATGTTGTAACAACGGATGTTGTAATGACAAGCCATTTCATTTTTCTTGTCAAAGCTTGAAAGTGGGAAACCAAATAGGTGTTTCTCAGTAACTTTGCATTTGTGAAAACTTCTTTTTTGACCTATGTAATAAAGTTGTTGGTTTATTTCATTAACATATTTATCAATGTTGTGTGAATAGTTGAGATACTTTTGACTTTTATCTAAGAAACCCTAATGAAGCACTCTACAGTCTCTTCATCTTAATTCCTTTCATTTCATGCTCTTTGTTGTAGATCTATTTTAGGATTTTGTTTAGCCTTATGCTTTAAGCCTCGAATTTATTTATGTTCTTCTCTCCATACTAAAACGTCAATTTTAAAGGCTGTAATCACAAATAATTATGCCAATTGAATTTATTCATTAGTTTCTCCAAAAACTAGTTCACATCACATCTAAAGGTTTATCGTCACCTGTCACACTTGTCTTATTTTTTTAGGATTGATAAGGGTCTGATAGAGTTGGAATAGTGCCGAGACTTGTGTTGTAATCTAGAATGTAGGATGAATTATGTTTTGAAAAATCACCAAGTTGTGTGCTAACCATACTCCCCATAAGATTAGAAAGGGAATTTTCATATAGAGTTTTAGGTCATTTCTTTCAAACCAGGCCTTCAAAGTTCAAACAGGATCCAACACAATCCTACATCGTAAATGTTACTATTCTAATAGCCATGTCCCTACATATCTACTTAATTCATTCAATATCATATATATATATATATATATATAATATATATATATATATATATAATATATATATATATATATTATATATATAATATATATATTATATATATATATAGATATACAGATATATATATCAGTACAAAACAAATGTTTTAGACCTTAATACACCCTTCATCCTACCATATGGAAAATAATTTGTAAGACATGTGACAAGACTCAATATCATCCCTAGTGCTAGCATTCATCTTCATTTCTTCTGTAGGGTTTACGTCACAAACTCAAGGTCTTCCTCTATTGCATCTCAAAATAAATAAGAACTCCCCATGTCAATTATATATATGGAATAATGAGTATAGTTTAGAAGAAAACATTATCTTCAATTTACACAAAGTAGGTGAGGGAGACCAACATTGGTAAAGTGGAATAATTACAAAGAAAATTAATTTAATGCACAAGATAAGGTCTCCAAGTAAAGTGTTCTCTCTTCAATGTATACACGTCAAGAAATCAATCCTTAGGTGATGCACTCTCTAAGCATGGGTTGCAAGTGTCAAGTGCTCTTCATCATAAGGCTTCTTTATTTCCAAGACAATCATCCCATGCTCCTCAACACATGTATCTTGGGTCCATAACCAATCCCATGTTATGTGCTCTCAACCCAAGCATCTATAAGCAATTCCATGTAATTTGTTTTGTTGTCTATGAGTTATGTATTACATGGCCTTGCATCCCTCCTTTGGCCTAGGGGTTTTAGCAAAGGACTTGATAAATCCATGTTTGGATATTGATTTCTAAGGACTTGATCATAGTGAAAGGTTGGTGATTTATAAGGGTGTTATGACCGATAGGACCACAAAAGAACTCAAGCTACACACAAATAAACAACTCAACACAAGAAATGCAAACTGACATGTTAACATAAAAATATCCAACTAAGTTATTGAAAGTCAACTAATGATACCTTATTCTCCATCCAGATAACAAAATCAGACCACTTTTTGTCTTGTATCATATCAAATTCCAATTGTGATGGATAATGGCCATATTGTTGCTCATGTCAAAACATGGCATATGGACAAGTTAAAGTAATTAGTATCCAATCATTTACTTTTTTGTACCAAATTAAAAAACATATATAATTTTAGATATTAAATATACTTACAAATATGAATGCTAAGGCTTCTAAACCTGCTTGACCACTATGATTTGTGGCATGATATTTGGCAAGCTTGGCCTTTGAGGCCTTGTCCTGAAGCATACACTGATTAAATTTAATTATGCACCAGTAAAATATAAAAATAATTTAATGAATTTGAAATAATCTTATGACCAAATTTAAATACTTTTATGCTCTCCTCTCCAGACTTCCTCCATGCATCTGCTCTATCTTATGCTTTCACGAGCGCTTTCCATACTATTATACTTACATCAATTAGCCTTATTTTGTCCTTTAGCTTAGGAGGAATTTATTTTATATTTTTTGTTTGGTTTCAATGAAATCTCTTGCAGTTTTGAGTCATTTGTTTTTTTACTTGCTTTACTGACCAACCTATCCCAGATTTAGTCTGCATGTCATGGAAGATGTTGATGCTATTTGAAGCATTTAAGGCATGATTCCTTCGACCTACAATTGAACACTTTCTTGACATTTTTCATTCTGATTTCCCGAGAGACAATATCATATTCTACCTCGGTTTCGTATGTAGTTATGCAAGTTGCATAACTACCTGTACTGGTCATGGAAGAAATATGTCCCAATAGTAGGTGGGACATTGGATGTCTTTGTTCCTTGTTCCATATTCTTAGAGGTTATTGAGATTTATTTTTTCCTATATATTTTGCTCGATCCAAGAGTTAATGGGGAATCAATCTATTGCCTTTGATAGTGTTGCTTTGGTTAGTCCATTTCAGTGCCTTTAGTATGTTCTTCCACGTATTTGGCAAGTATGAACAAGTCCATTTATTCTAGTTTATTCACTGCTTCTACCCCCAATATAGAAGCCATTGCCTCTTTCAATTTCTCACTGTCATATCCCTATATATGTACAATACACTTTTTATTTTAAAATTATAAATAAAAAAAAATAAACCATGATTTCTTCTTTTATAATTTTGAAACTAAAAACTAAAAAATACAATTCAAACAAACAATGGAAACATGTGAAAATCTATAAGTTGAGTATGAAGTGCCTCATTCTCGCAAGAATCAGATCCCTTTGCTCGTTTCCCTCTACTATTGCTTGACATTTTTTTTAGTGTCCTAGAGCGATTTTTTTTCCTCCACATTGTGGAAAATCCCTTCTATTTTCTCCCTACATTTTGCTCCTTTCCCTCTAACTGTTTTAAACAACAATAGTGCAAAATGGATGGACAAGAGTTTGCTTTTCGTCTCTGTTAGGGGGTGAATGAGATGCACAAATTGATTTCGTGGCTGCTAGAGGCCGAATCACACCCACAAATCATTTTTTTTTTTTAATTATTGAAATCCATAACAGGGGAGGAGAGGCTTATCAATATCTATGCCCACCATCAACAAAGATCCAACTGATTAATTATTTTCTTTCATAGCCTCAATGAATTGCTCCAACTGTGGTTTGCTCTAACTTCGCACAAAACTTCAAATCTCCCTCAATTTGCAATTGATGAGTATGAGAATGGAAATATGGTGAATGTATTTCATTGTTTTGGTTGAATAGTTAGGATACACAATAGGTTTATCCATTGTGCGCACCAGTTATAGATTGGTGGGTTTGTTTTGTTTTGTGATTTGGTATGATTTGTATTCATCGTCATATTTTCACTTTGCAATGTCAATGTGGGAGGATTATATGTTATTGTCATTTTTTATGAGGTTTGATTGAATACCAATATTGGATGTGAAATGTGCATAGGCACATGGGATACGCTGAAATGTTGGTTGATGTAAAGCCCAATAAATGGTGTTTTGACCCTGAAAATAAGGGTGTTTTATGTTATATTTTCCTAGCCCACTAATGAATTTGGTGTGATTTCAAACATTCTAATTTTATTTTAATAGCCAATGATTCATAATGTAACAATCCACTAGTTATAGTCACAAACACACATTTTCACCTTTAAAGGTTGTGTTGCTTAGTGATTATGTATACATGTGACAAAAACATTTTCAATCCCACCACTCACTCTTTACTCCTTTATAAGGTGGATGGTGGCGTTGAAAATATATCTCATACACAAGTTAACTTATACTAATTATTATATTATATATTGAGTTCATTTAGAAGACATAAAAATCAAAATTTGAAAACAATATATTCTCTAACAAATAGGGTCAAAGGATTTTTTTTTTTAAATACACAAAAATACAAATATTTGGCGATTTAAAATTATGGATGAAGGGTTTGAATTGAGTTAAGTGAAAATATGAAAAAAAGAAAAAGTAGTTGATTAGTTCTCATAATCCTCATCTAACATTTATAAGAGTTGTGTCATGTCACCATTTTGGGAGTAGAAATTAACAAAAATGGTTTATATTGAAAATAATGGCATTCTAGATAGAAAGGTGTAGTGAAAACCAATCGAGCTTAAATTGATTGTGCGTTTAGAAAATTGGATGGAGTGACAATGAAGTGCATAGATGTTATGTGACTAATGTCATTGTTGTGTATAACAGAATCTAGAGGAGGACATGGATGATGTAGACCTACTAAATCAACAAGAGGAAAGTGGGTGGCCATAGAATCGAATACGAAATATGTGGATACAATAAAGGTAAGAAGATAAAGCAACCTCAACCAAAGGAGGATGGTGTTTATGAATTCACAACTGCTACAATATATATGAGATAAAGTTATATAAAATATGTTGTTGTTTTCTTCAAATCCAAAACATGATATCGATATGTAAAATATAAGAGTAAAGTGAGGTTTCATGTTCAAGAACATATTGGTTGAAATAATATAATTGGTGTACTAAACATCATTGAATATGTTATGTATTATATGGGTAAGATGAGGCCATGGCAACATATCATCTCATATCAAATAAGGACACAACGGATGTCGCAGGACATCAAGTAATCAAATTTTGACTTAACTTAGCAAGAATTTTGTGATACATCCATCCTTTTTCGTAGTATTATTAGAATTTATAGTGTATTATCCAATATTGAAATAAATTGATGTATGTTGTTAATATTTCAGATGGAGATTGGAACAAGTGCACAACCTAAGCATACAACTAGCAAAAGAAAAAAAACATATAATGTACGTGGGCATGGACCTAAAGTTGTTAAATCACAAACAACACAGTGGGTGGAAGAGGATATGACAATGGATACTTTAGACACAACAAATAATTGCACTGAAGAAGAGGTTGGTTAAGACTATATTACATGGGATGGGATTTGTTAAGCGACATTCGATTATATTTCTTTGAAATTGATAAATTTAAGATTTATCCAATTCTTGCTAAACATTAAATAGTGGTTGCGTTTGTCGATAGGTAGAATATGATGATGGAATAATGAATACTAATACCCAAGTTGATCCAACTAGGCTATAAAGATTTGGATGGGATGATCCAAACCATCCTTTAAACCATACCAGGGCTAAAAGAGCATATTTAAAGAGAACTCTACCACCTGAGAAATTTGAACATCTGATGAGATTCACATACATTAATGGCATGCTACCTAGCAGCCTTAATGATGATAATCACGATAGTGAAAATGTGGTGCATGAAGAAGGATTAAATGAAATGCTTATAAGTTTCTTTGGGGATGGAAACAATGCTGACAATAATCATGATCTTATGGTTGACAGTAACGATTACGACAAGGGTAATTACCACCAATGTAATGTTGATGATAACAACCTGCTGAAAGACTCCATCAAACAAGCAACAAAGACATCTATGTTCAAATCGGGTGCAAGTAAAACCTCAAAACTGACATGCACATGAATATAATTAGAAATCAAGTTACTATTTGGTTGGTTAGACAAAGGATTCACCACCCCACTAAAGTGAGTTGAAATCTATTTCTTACAATGTATTGTCAATTGTTGTATGCAATTTGTAAACATCCATCAATTTCATTTATATTTCTTTAAGTATATTTTAAAACCACATATTGTATATGAATAATCATAACATAGATTGACATATCAAACACGTTCATCATAAGTCAAACATTTAATTGATCTAATCTTTGGCAATCTTATAGGGCACAAAAAACTAAAATATTTCCTAAAGAGAATGTGTTTCCGTCAACTTGAAGAGAGGCGCGTCAGTTGTTGGTTGAGTTGGGGATTGAATATAAGAAAATTAATTCATGTAAAAATGATTGCATTTTATACAAAGATGAATATCAAGACAAGGTAGAATACCATGTATGCAAAGAGAAGAGATATCATATGTACGAGGTCCTACAGTTCCAAAGAAGGTTTTATGTCACATGCCAATTATACCTAAACTTCAACAAATGTTTCATTGCAAGTCACTTGCACAATTTATGGACTGACATGCAAAAAATAGGAGTAAAGATATATTGATGCGAATTTTGGACGACTCCAAAGCATTGAAACACATAGAGGAAAAATGGCTAACAAAATTCAAAGATGAACCCCGTAGTGTTAGGTTTGGTATTGCAATTGTTGGAGTGTGCCCATTCTCTTTCATGAGCTCAAATTATAGGGTTTGGCTAGTCAGGTTGACAACATACAATAATCCCCCGTGGATGAGTTTTAGAAAGGAGCACCTTATGTTGACTCTCATTATTCCAAGAAAACATCAAGTTAAAAACATGGATGTTTGTCTTGTACCTTTTATTGATGAGATGCAACTGCTACGGAAATGCATATGAATGTATGACATATCACATCCTCCATCAAATATGTCCTTCATGTTCTATGGTGTGCTATGTTGGACTATTCATGATTTCCCAGGACTTGGTTTTTGTTTCAGTAAGATAATTTTTTTTACCTATTTACACTCATAATTTATTGTCATCCCAACTTTCATACTTAGTTTTATACTATTATTTTGATGTTATTAACCTTATTGAATTAAGAGGCTTCAAACAAAGGGGATATTTGCATGTACAAGATGTGCAAAACAATTTCAAGGGTGGTATTCTAAAAATATTCATAAAGTTTTTTATGGAAACAATAAGGGTTTTCTACCAACATATCATAGGTTTAGAAATTGCCATAAGAATCAGTTTGATGGAAAAGTTGAAAATAAGGCCCTCCCATGATTATGGGTTCAGCTGATTAGCTTAAGAAGTATGAATATGTTGAATTGAAAGCTTGGTAAGATTTGTTTGATGCGGGTTACTTTATTGAAGAACCAACACAAATTGTAATTAAGATGCCAGAAGGGATGAAAAAGAAATCCATATTTTATGAGCTCCCATATTGGAATGATTTATTAATATCTCACCTATTAGATCCCATGCACATCTTCAAAAATGTCCTAGATTCATTTTTTCGACATACAACAGGCAATGAGAAGGGCACCTTGTCTTCAAGGAGAGATATTTTTCTTTCACATAACAAATTTTATAGAAAACATTTGTGGCCAAATAGGGAAAATGAAAAATATGCAGAAGCTCCATGGATTTTGAAAAACAAAGAACTAGACCAACTTAAAAATGTCATACGCTCAATAAGGACACCCACTGGCTATGAATCATCATTAAATAAATATTTTACAATTGATGGACATATCACGAGATTTAAAACACATGATTTTCATAATTTTATGAAGGTATTATATGTCATTAATATTTGACATTTATTGGTAAAATTGATTAGGTACTAAATATATTATGATATTCTATTGTGTGACAAAAATAATTAATGGTTATCTTTGACAAATGTGTTTGACAACATATCATGTAATTGGTAATTAGGGGGGATCCATGTCTTACCATTGACAGAAGGAATGCCATAAGTCGATTGTCAGAATTTTCAAAGTATGTGGTATGGAATGTTCATGTGTGAGAGACAAAGATATTGTATTGCATTTTAATATTTTTCTAAAGGTTCATACTAATTTAGTATTCTTATGTTATGTGGGTGACATCCAAGGAGATCCGCGAATGTGAAGTGCCAAAATGGAAGAAGGAAATTACATAAGTTGTATGTGTATTTGAGAAGGAGCTTCCTACAAGTTTCATGGACCTACAAGTCCATTTACTTATACACCTAGTTGATGACATTGAATTGGCGGGTGTCGTATTGACCAGGTGGATGCTTTTGTTTGAGAAGTATATGAAAACTATAAAAATATATGTTTGACAAAAGGCACATCCATAGGGTTGCATGGCTAAAGGGTATGTATTGAATGAAGCATTTTATTCCTATGTGAGTTCCTCGGTAAGGATTGCGAAGATGGGCCACGCTTCCGGGATGAAGAATAAAAATTAGATATTATTGATGGAGAAAAACCACAATCTAATGGTGTTAAAGTAGAATTTAATAAGTAAACTCATGATCATTGTGGTTGTTTTTATTGTGATCTTTAATTCACTCTGCAATTTATTTTTCAAATTAACAACATGGCCTTTGGAGTTTGAAATAAGCATGTTGAAATGTAATGGGTGTAGACGAAAGTGTTATAGTCGACAAGTTCATTTGGTACCACATGGAATTTATGAACAAGTGGATTGATTTGTATGATAAAAAGAGAGAATAAGTGTTAGAAGCAAGGAGACAATTTAAGAGATCGAACCCAAGGAATACCCCATTTCCTATTGATCTGCAAGGGCGAATGGGGCAAATATTGCACACTAGAATGGGTTACTGAACAAATTCAAAATCAAATAGAAGGTGCAACTATAGATTCAAACATAACATAAGATTAAATAAACATGTCTAGAGGATGTGAAAGAAAGGTACAGTTGGAATTTTACAAAATGTTGTTTCCTTACAGTTTTGACACTATTACCTATTTTAATATTCATCATTATATTTGCTTTAATCGAAATAGATGGTCTTTCACAAGAAAGGAAACATCCAACAATGTGGGCATATGGTCGAAATTAGCCTTCGATTGTGGAATCATGGTTGACTTCAAGCAATACAGTTGATCAAGCTCAAAATATAAGAATATTATTGAAGGGAAACTACAATATGTTGGGAAAATGCAAGAAATTATTGAGTTGGATTACCACTCTTTTAAATTTTTTATTTTTAAGTGTAGATGGTATGACGCATTTGAGAGGACACGAAGACATGATACCCATAGTGGATTGTTTTCTATAGATTCCTCAAAGTTCCTACCATAGGACAAGGAGCCTTATGTTCTGCCAATTCATTATGAGCAGGTATTTCTTTAACTCAAAGAATTAGAAGCGACAGTGATCAATATTTATTAATACATTGTTTATTGTGAATATATACATGTGTTTATTAATCAATAAAATTGTTATAACACGTCTAAGATATGTATGTACTCGTTGATGTACAAGTATTTTTATATGAATATATTCTTGACTCGAAATGGATATTTGTCATACATTATGCTCCAAGTTTAAGGCATGTATTTGATGATACAATAGTGGATACTGAGAAAAACAATTATGGCCAAAAAATGAGAGAGAGGGATTAGAGAACATCCAAGAAATAAACATCCATGATGAAGCTAAAGATGGTTATGTTCAAGCAGAAGAAGACAACAATACAAAATTACACGATGTTACAAAAGACAAAAATATGGATGGTATAGAAAATGATGGCCCAAATACATCTGGTAACAATATGGATGGTCTACAATCAGATTTCAATGACGATGAAGATGAGGCAAGTCAAGATGAGGATGATGATAACATTAACTACTTGAAATATCATATGAACATTGACAATGATACATTAGATAACATTGTTGCAGACAATGATGCTAATGACCAAGACTTCTAAATTTTTAGAATTATTTGTAATCCATGTTTAAAAAATGACGATTCTTATATTTAAACTTTGAAATGATTTAGTATTATTTGTGTCAATGCAAATTACTGATTGCAATATAACTAAAGTGTTCAAGGCATGGTATGAATTGTTGGCAGAAAAAATTAGGATTACTTGAATGCTTCTTCCATTCATTTTGTATCAACATATGTTTGTGAAGACATAAAATATAATAAAATATTAATGCCAATATTTCACAATGATTTGAATAAGTAACTTTGTTAACCTCATTATTTTTATATTGTTTGCATTTTAATGTTAGTTGGCCCACTCTTACATTTGATTATCGATCCACGTAGGCTTTAATTTTACAAGACTGTTGCGCAAAGTCTATGCTAAGGTATATGATGGCTAGTATAAAATAATCTCAACCCAAAGTTGTTGCAAGCACACTCTCAGCAATCAACAAAGCTATTACACACTCCACACAGATTCAATGCGAAGAAATACTACATAATAAGCTACTCTATCATTCAACCACTCTCATAACACTCCTGAAAAACATCACTAATTCAATCTACACACAAAAAGGAAGTGAAATCAAAAGAGTAACAATAAATAAAATAATTTACTTCCACACTAAACTTAGGGATCGGTCCAAGACTTAAGCTTTCACACCATCCAAAACTTACTGCAATTAATTAAATTACACATAGAATTAACTGTAACAACAACAGTAACAACAATCGCATAACTGAGAAATATTTATGCAATTATGTATTCCACTCTGACTAACTAGTGATCCCTGCAAAGAAGGAGGTCCCTTCCTCCTCAACAGGGGACGGTGCACTAAAAAACACATAAACTACTCAGAGGAAGTTATTGAACCACAAAGTTGAGATTTGCATTAATAAAAGTATAAGGATTACATAGCTCTGGTGTTTCCCCTTTCCATCCTATTCTCCAATTCTTCACTCTAAACCTCGTGGGAAAACAATCTTCTCTTTTATAGATCTTAATTTCAATGAGAAGATGATCATGAGAATCTTTCGATTCTCATGTGATCTTAAAATAAAATGATATCTTAACAATTACACATCGATTTCCATGGAAGGGGTAAAACTATAATAGTTTCCTTTAATTACAAACCAAGTTATAAAATATCTCAACCAAATGATCTGGATGCTCCATAAATATCTCAAAGTGATGATTTGTTTCTTTTGACTTTGATGCGCTCCTACATCTAGTCTAGTTAGGAAAGGATGCATTTGCTTAAGCAAATGTTTATGTAAAGCAACGATTCCTGGAACCTTAATTAACCAAATTGGTAAAGGAACTAAAATGTAATCCTATAACAACAAGCTTCTACATATCAACCAAACCTAAAACAACCAATACATTAGTTTTATGGTAAAAAGAAGCTTAAGAAAGTAGTTCTAATGTCAAACTATAAGTAGAATTGGACTAAGAAAGAAACAAGTGAAAAAGAACATACTTAGGTGAATAAGGGTTGTTACAGTAATAATATATGGACCTGTTTGTAAAAAAAGGATAAAAGAAATAGGAAAATAAGTAGGAAAAATATGACAATTTCGTGACCTAACATCTCCCCCTGCTTAAAGCTTTTGCATGTCCTCATGCAGAATCATGTCACTGATGCCTAACATGTTGAGAGTGAAATTGTGTGAGGTTGTATTTTCTTGCCATGTATTTACCTCTAACCCTATATCCTCGAGAAATAACAATTATGGCTCCCAAAACTTATTAGTGATACTATATGGATGTTGATACATATAGGTGGGTAACCAAACAAGAGGAAACTTGAATCTAATTCCTATCCATCCTGCACCACTCCTCCTAATACAATCAACATACTAATGAACTTTGTAAAGTGCTTGCTCAAAATTCTGATAACAATAGGTGTCTCCATTCTTCAATTCTTGTCGAGAAAGATCCCATATCAACTTGCTTCCTTCTAAGGCACCAAATCTCATTCCTTGTATATTTCTTTGGCATCTCCATAGAATTGATTCTAGATGGTCCATTACTAGCGTCTTAGTAGTTGGAAATTGCCACATTTTATTGTATTTGTGTGCAACAACTTCAACTTAACCACGTTTTCCTCTAATAAATAGTTCTACCCATTATTCATTAGCTGTTAAAGTATCATGGGAAAATTTCCAACCTATCTGATTTTGGATAAAAGAAACAAAAGCCCTAAGTTGTACATCTCCCACTTAGGATGTTAGATTGAATGATTTGTCCCCAAAGCAAGCGAGATCATGCAAGTCCAACTTGCACAACACATGTTGTTATGAGAAATTAACACTTTGAAATGTTTCCAGGGAGTCGTGTATCTCCCTTGTCTTATATGGTCGCTTTTCCTTCAGGGATATTAATTGGAAGGGATACTGTTTTTCTTACAAATATAAAGGATAAGAAGGAGAAGTAATCCTACCACACAATAAATCATTAATGATCTCTTAAATGAAATCCTTTTCTTGTTGTAACAACTTAACCTCTCCTTGCAGTTCCTTCATCTATTTCATTCTTTGATTCCTCTCCTTTTGAATTTTCACAAATTCTACAATTCTTAATTTTTGACCCCACTCCTTCTTAAGCTTACTGACCATTTCCTCATATTGCTTAAGGAAGATGACTTCATCTTTGGTAAATAGCGCTAATTTCTCCCACTGCTCTATTACCCTCATCAAATATTCAAATTTAGTGTGAGCTACTTCAGATGTTATTTTAGCATCCTCCTTCTGATCCCTTTTCTCGTCCCGCCTCCTAAGAAAAAAGTACAACCAAAATAAGCTTTATAAGAACCAATAGGATTCAATATGATGATGTCAACCATGGGTAATGATTCACCCTTTCTCGAGTAAAAAGGTAAAAAGTTCAAAAAATAATAAAAAAATAAAACTACTTTTTCAACTCGTTTTTTCAACTTATCTCCCTAAGGTTTTACTCAAATTTCGAGCGGGAGTACCCATTGGATGAAAAATTTGATTCCTCTTCCAAGGAGTACCCATTTTTCATACTTTCGATGGGTCCTGCTACACGAAAAACGAGAAATACATGAAAAAACATGATTGTAATCATGTTTTTTCATGTATTTCTCTGTTTTCGTGTAGCAGGGCCCATCAAAAGTATGCAACATGGGTACTCCTTGGATGAGGAATCAAATTCTGGATCCAATGAGTGTTGTTTCTTGAAATTTGAATAAACCCATAGGGATATAAGTTTAAAAATAGTTTTTCCTTTTTCCCTCTAAAATTTGATGATGTAATCTAATCTTATTTTATTATTTTATAATTTCTTTAGGAGGCCCATTTTAGACCTCAAAATTCCCCTAATGCATAGATTTTACCTAGACATTTGGTCATTGGGGAGGCATTATGGACATGTAATGGAAAAAAAACAAATTTTCATGCCGTTTGAAAAAATTGAAAACTCAAACAGTGAGCATGGTACTGAAAGGTGGTGAGCAAGAGAATCATCGACAATAGGCCACTTTCACATGACAAGAGTGGCACTGATGCTTCATATCTCTCTCGCATTGTATATGTAAAAATGAAAATTATGGCTTGGAGGGTTTTTATTTATTTAACCCTCCTCTGGTGCATTTCACAAAGTGCACTGGGCAGGGTATATCCAAAATCATCGGGGTTTTTTTTTTTTTTTTAAATAATTATCACGGTGCTTTATCGAGACGCACCTCTTTTTGTAGAAATTAGAAATTGTCTATTGGTATGCTTTGTAAGATGCCCCATGGCATTGTTATATGTTTATCACACTCTAACGTCATTCTCTAATAGCACCGATATGTTTTACTATATGAAGGACTCTGGTGCTAGCAAATTTTCAAGCACCGGTGCGTTTGGGTATTTAACGCACTATGGTTTTTTCTTTTTCAACAAAAAAAAATTCTATAGTGCACCATGTTATATGCATCCTTGGTGCGTGTATTGATAATAAAGCATCAGTATGCTCGAACAATTTAAACGAACCATCAAAGAAACATCTATTAAAACATCTACCCACCCACCTCCTCTAGTGACCTACCTCCACTATAAACATATTTTTTGGCTATTTTTCTAGGGTCCTCCACAAAATTATCCGGTAGAATGTCGTTTCCTTATAGTGATCTGACGCTTGAGCCCCTCATTCAGAAGGAGTTAAGGAAGCTACTAGATGCTCGAATTATTTATAAAGCGCGACACTCGACGTGGGTTTCTAATCTGGTCCTAGTATGAAGAAGTCTGAGGAAATATGCTTGTGCGTAGTTTCTGGAATCTCAATCACGCCTAAGACAAAGACAATAATTCGGTGCCGTCAATGGAGTCGATATTACAGACAATATTGGGGTCAATTTTTTATTTTTTATTTTTATTTTATTTATTTATTATATAATATATATATAATATATATATTATTATATATATATTATATATATATATATATATATTATTATTTGTTCTAGATGGATTTTCGGTTATAACCAGGTTGTAGTCTCAGAGCCTGACAGACTGAAAAAAAAATTTCAAACAAAGTGGGGCACGTTCGCTTCCAGAGGAATGCCTTTTGGGTTGGTCAATGTCGGTGCAAACGTCCAATGTGCGATGGACATCACATTCCACGGTTTGATCAGTCAACGCATGGTTTTGTATCTTGATGATTTCATTATGTTTTCAAAGAAGAAATTTGTCCACTTGTGCCACCTAAATAATTTTTTTGAGCAATGTAAAAAATATGGGATATCTTTTAATCCCAAGAAGGGAATTTTTGCGGTGTTAGATGGAAATATCTTGGGCCACATCATAGCAAAAACTAGGATTAAATTAGACCCCGAAAGGGTCAAGGCTATCACGCATATTCCTTTCCTAGTGAACAAGAAAGCCATGTAGTCCTTCCTGGGGAAGATAAAATTTCTCTGCAAGTTAATCTATGATTACGCCCAAATAGTGAGCCCATGTAGGAGATGGTGAAGATGGATGCAGTATAAAAGTGGGACAAAAGGGAAAAGGATTAATTTTCCATATTAAACAAACGATTGCAGAAGAATCACCCTTGTATAACCCAAATTTCAACAAGGATTTCCTGCTCTACACCTTTGCTTCTGATACCTCTATTGTCATCGTGCTTATGCAGAAAGATGATCAAAATAATGAGCAAACTATATCCCTTATGAGTGTTAACTTACAAGGACCTGAACTCAACTATATTGCCATTGATAAAAATTCTTATGTGGTCTACAAGGCAGTGAAGCACTTTCAACCCTATCTTTTGAAGAATCATTGTATTATCTTTGTGCCGCACCCAACAGTTAGATCACTATTTGTTCAACAAGAGCTGGGTGAGAGAAGAGCGAACTAGATAAATGGTTTACAAGAGTATTATATGGAATTCAAACTAGTTCACACTATCAAGGGCCATGGTCTATGTCGGTTTGCAGTAGAAGTAATGAATACACCAATATATGATTCAACTGGACGGGAGCATGAGATTGAGATGTACAATGTTGAGTGAGCTACCCCCACTAATATCTCAAACTCTTGGTATGTAGATGTGCAACAATATCTTAAGCATGATACTCTCCCCTCTGATTTGTCCGCACATCAGAAGAGGGTAGTCATATTAAAATATTTATCTTACCAGTTGGTACATGGGGTGATCTTTAGAAAGCACCATAACAAAGTCCTACCTAGATACTTAGAAGCACAAGATTCGGAAAATGTGTTGCGTGACCATGATGGACTAGCCAAAGGGCACTTCACGGGAGACACTACAACACACAAAGTCATGTGGGATAGTTTTTATTGCCACACACTATTCAAAGATGCTCACGCATATGCTTGCAAGTGTCTAGTCTGTCAGAGGTGTGCCAACTGAAGAAATTAGTCAGTTGCTCCGTTGCAACCTATAGTTGTGGAAGAGCCATTTCAACAATCATGGATTTGGATGTTATTGATGAGATTTTTCTGCACTCATCGAAGTAACACCGTTATGATATTACTGCCAAATATTGCTTTACGTGGTGGACAAAAGCAGTTCCACTCAAGCAAGTGAACGAACAAGAAGTCATCAACTTCCTCAAATAGAATATCATTTATAGGTTTGGCGTTCCGACTTCACTTGTTTTTGATAATGCAACATATTTTTCATGGTTGTGATTATAGGATTTTGCATTGGAAAATGGTATTATATTGAAACAATTTGCTAATTACTATCCGCAGGGAAATGGTCTTGTTGAGTTCACTATAAGAACCTTATCCACATCATTAATAAGATTGTTTTCTCTAAAGAGAGGAACTGACACTCTTCTTTGGTGAATGCCCTATGGTTAGACCGAGTCATGCCTAAGCCTTCTATGAATAGGTCTCCTTAGTTCTTGGCATATGGAATAGAAGGCATCCTAACCCCAAACATCTATTTTCCTGCCCTTCAACTTTCACAAGAGTCCCAGGGTAAGCCATGCCTATTGGTTAAGAGTAGGATAGACACCCTTTGCAAGTTATAGGAAGAAAGATAGAAAGCTAACAAAAAATTATCCCTCCATAAGAGTCATATCAAGAGATGGTTTGACAATATTTATGCAAATAAAAATGAATTTAGTGTGGGTGACATGGTCTTGAAGTGGGACAAAGCCCATGAAGACAAGGGTAAACATACTAAGTTCCAGTCCTTATGAATCAGACCATATACTATGCATAAGAAGCTTTTCCAACACACATATCATCTCTAATTTTTAGACAGGAAGATTGACTCTCTTCCTATTAATGGCCAAGATTTAAAACATTATTTTCAATGATGGTCTAGGGTTGTGCCCTACCCTATGTACATAGTTTTTTCTTTTGGTTATTTGTTTGTTTGGTCTTGCATTTTAGTTTTCAGTCTATGTAAATAAGTGTCGTGTGTAAACGTGTTTTATGGTTGAATTGTGTGTGGCTCAATTGAAAAGAGTCTTGTGACACTACAAAATTTGGCTAACCTTCGGTCCTTCTTCTTTGTTCTGGTTACATATTTTGGTCAATGATGTTCTGATGGAAAATACGATCCTTTCATAAGGAGAGTTTTGTGTTGAGCCATGATACCTGTGTTTATTCTGGAAACCTTATGCCTGTACTTGGTTCTTTATGTTTCAGTGTTTCCACACTCATTCAATCAAGTAGAGAAGGAAAAGGGGAAAATATAAGCGAGAAAATATAAATCAAAGGTATTTATATGCCTCTCTGAAGGAAAAACCTCCTTTGCTCTCAATAATTTAGGATCCCTTTTCGACCCGTGAAATGAATAATTACCTATGCATAGTCCTACATAAAATACATATATAAATGGTGAAAGAAGAGAAAGGCTTCCTACACAGGGAGGTGAAGCAAGAAACTCCACTAGGGTAGTATCGAGGCTCATTGGTAGCAGGGCAATGTTTGTGTTCCTGTAGTGATTCTATGGGGGTATTGTCTGGGCTTGCTCATGGCCGAGCAACACCAGAGATGAAAAATTATACCGTGAAAATCTTAAGCTCGTGAACTATACTACCCTTTCCTGATTCAAAACATTGCAATATTGTTTGTTTTATGTTTATGTTCAATTGATAAATAATAGAGGGGAATATGTTTATTCATGGGTTAAGGGGGGAAACCAAAGTGATCTACACAATGAATCAATACTCCCTGAAGAACTAGACCCTGCATGAAAGCATTAACCAAGGCATAGAAGCTAGAATTCAACCAGTGTGTCACCAAGTGTTATCGTTGCTCCAACACCCTCCAAAATTTTGGCCTACATCCAAATTTCGGAGCCTAATTTTACTTTGCATGTTGTCTTCACAAGAATTAAGATTTATTGCATGTGTTTTCTCTAAGTTTCATTGTCCCATTTGAGAGAAAATCAAAGTGTTGCCTTTTAGCATGTGGAGTGTCGTAAAATGCACAAAAGCTAGTTTTTGTGGTTTCAAGGGGTAGCCTCTATGTAAATGAGTGGACTTACAATATAAACATGTATCACATTCATTTCCAAAGTTTCAAGCATTGTCACACAAGTGTCATCACGGTCGTCGCAAAGTGTATCTTTGGTGTCACACTTAATGTAGGTCGTCACAAAGTCGTCGCATTGAGGAAAGGATGTTTTTTCTGTGTTTTGAGTGTTCCATGTTGTTTCATAAAGTGATATAAGTGTGTGATCATGTTCAGATTCATGGTTTTTCCTATCTTCCTTTCACTAATCCAACACTTAGTCAAATTGGGAAAACTCCTTGACCTAGCCACTTAGCCTCTTTGAGCCAACCTGGACTGTGCATTGTGTAGTCTCAGCCCTCAAGCAATATCCTTCTCTCTTGGCCTTGTGAAATGCATAGTATTTGCCTACCATAACTGTGCATTTCAGAATCATAATGCTCAAGCCTAGCCCCTGAGCTCCAATATTGTGCAATATTTCCCTCGAGTTAGCCTTGAACTACACATTGCACGCTTTCAGTCCTCAAGCCTCAACTTTGAGCTGCTGAACTGCGTAATTGCACAATCACCTAGCCTCTCTATCCTTCCAACACTATGCAATGGGAAAACTCAGTGCTCAAGCCCTTAGTTTATATCCTTGAATCACTCAACTGTACAATTCTCAAGCCTCGTCCCTCTTGAACCGTAGATTGTGCAATCTAAAGGTTCAGTCCTGACCCTTGATTGCCTGAGGTGTGCGATTGTGCAGTCCTTAAGTCTCTTACTTGGTTTGCCATCTAGTTCTAGCTTAGTTATTAGATCATCATGCACCATCTCAGACTATGGGTTTATCAGAATGATGTCGTCTTGTCATGAGTGAATTGCAGATACAAGTACCCTATCATGCTTTGAAACGATGACGAATAGGGAGATAGAGAAGGAGACCATGCTATAAGACACCTATGAAGCTGCAAATACAAGTTGGTCAATTGGGAGGAAGCAAAGGGACATCATTTTGTGACAACAACTTAAGATCTAATAAACTAAAGACTGCTCATCTTTAGCCATATGGAGGTGGAAGAAGATATCTTGTTCTATCCTCAAGAAAACACAAAGCAAGCAACAACAAAGAATGGCTTGACATTTCCATGCCATCATGCAACCCATGTCATCATGAGTCATCATGTGCCACATCATTTTTTGGATTAAGTAAATTCTTATTTGAAATGTATTATAAAGTGGAAGTCCAAAGGACAGTAACAGAATGTAAAGAGTCATGTAAGAGTTGAAAAGTCATAGGGAATTCAAACAGTCACAAGGGTAGTCCAAGATTCATAAGGGAGATGAAGGATCACCTCATTTGTTATATATGCACCCTCATTGTACAAGCAAAGGAATTTTCACCTTGGCTTCTCCCATAAGGCATTAAAGAGACAGAGTTAATACTTTTGGGGAGTAAGTAGTGGTTCCAACTCTCCACTATTGGAGCAAGTGATGTTCATTGTATACATGAATCTTGGGAATTTTACTTAATATTTGAATTCTGATGGCCAATTTTTTTTTCATGCATGGATTATGAATATTTGTAATATTGTTTTGTAAACGTTTATGATTCATGTTTTCTTTTCACTTGCACTGAAGTAGTTGAACTATTTCAGTTATTTTAGTGCTTATCATATTGATAATATGTTGTAATGGTTGTAATGCTCATCGCATCTTTGTGGACTATTCTGCTAGATGTTAGATGAATATTTATTGTTTGTGTGTGTTTCTACTAGAGTGGTACTATTACCTCTTTCTTAGATTCTCACTTTCTCCTCCCTCCGTTGTAGAAGAGCCTTTATGTACTTGCAACCAAACATTCATTGGGCACACTTACTTGCTTTTTGAAGGCACATATGTGATTCTTTTCTTCATGGAAACTAAAGTTGAGGCTAATATTTAAGTAGATGGAAATCAAGCCATATTCCAGATGGGGCTCCTATACCAAACGATGAGAGGTCTAATTGGTACCTCATACCGGGGAGACCACTTTGAATGCTAACAGGTCCAACATCATCAACAATTGGTTGGATGGTTGTTTGTTAGTTAGTTATATGTTGGTTTCCTGGGTTCTTGTTCAATAGGCAGAGTAATTTTGGGTAACTATTGTAATCATGTAACGATGTGATTAGGTTGGCAAGTCATGGTGAAACAATGGTCGTATGATTTATGTATTGCACAAAGTGCCTTTTTGGTTATTAATGGAAGATGTTCGAAGCATGTTTATCTCTACTTTCCCGTGTTCTGTGGATAGATCACATTATATTTTAGTTGTGTTTCTTTCTTATGATTGCAATGTATGGATGTATCGAACACAATTTTGGGAATAACTGAGTCACACCTTTCAAAAAATTTAAGTCTATCTGGTATTATTTTTACTATAATTATGAAATGTATAATCAGGTTTACTTTTTCTAGCAAAGCCTGAGTGTTGTAAAATGTTTGGGAATGTTGAATTATGATTCCCCTCATTGCTGCAAAAACATGGTTCTCACAACTCCCATTAGTGCCTCGAGTGAGACGTCGCCTATTTCACAGGTGATGCCGAAAGGCTTGGTATACAATGGGATTTGTTGATTGTGTTGAGCACATTAACTTAGGTCAGATTCAATTTAGCGCCAACAAATGGTTCCATTTTAGGACCAAGGTTCATGATTGGAGGGGATGTCGAATACTGCAAAGGAACAAATAATTCATTGGAATGAAGAAAAGTTGCAAGAATTTGTTATTAGCACAATTGGGAAGCGTCATATCAGTGTTGATGCATGGTTGCAACAATATGTGTTTACTGATATTTATGAAACCCTTTTTGTTGAGTTTCCAAATTTTCTTCTAGAGTGGATCCATAAATTCAATAATATGATTAGGAAGTAGAAACCTTTCAAACCTAGAAGGTGGACTCCTAAGAGAATTCAAAGGTTATAGTATGTGGATAGCACAATTTCCTAGGTAGTTAATTTTTTATTGTTTGAATTCACAATTAAGTGTATAATCTCCTATAGTGTTGTTGAGAGAAAATTCTTGAAGGTCCCACGAGCCAGATTCATTCAGGAATTACCTACTTTTGTGAAGATGTTGTTGTGTGAGAAAGGTGTTTTGAGGATGGAATTCGACGCCATGAGTAGCTAAAACCCTTCGTACACTAAGGGCAAGATGGGGGGTGGTTAGGGAATAATTTGAGGGGATAGGGCTAGGATATAGGAATAGAAGTAAGAAGAGGCCAAAGGAGTTGGGGAAGATACCTAAATGAGATTTTGAAGAGGTATGCCAGAAAAGTTAAGGTAGACAGTGCATGGAAGGTAAGATATGACAAAATTTGAGAGTGGTGTTTTGAGCAATGGAAGAAGGTTCTAAGGTAGAAGTGAAATATGAGAGAGGTTTTCGTTGGTTCCTGAAGTTGATTAAATTCCAACGAAGGAGATAACAAGAGTTCATAGGAGAAGGAGAAGTAGTGGAGAATAAGAAAGTCTTTAAAGAGCGCGCATTGACATACGCCATGTAGAAGGAGAGGATGGGGGAACCTTTGTAGTCTAGCCTAGGAATAGCAGAGGACATGCATCTCGAGGAACCTACTTAAAATACACCATGTGCCGAACCCGCGATCATGCACACACCTATTCATACAAAGTTAAGTTCCCCAACTAGTGCTTTACATACTTTAGTTAGAAAAGATAACGAAGATAGTTAGGATAGTAGTAGGAGCCAATATAATAATTTGGGAAGAAGTGGACCAAAAATTCCTCTCTTGAAGCACATTGTACAGGGTGCGCCACATCAGCTGGTGACTACACCTAGTAGACCATTCTCAGGAGCTAGTAGTTAGAAAAAGATGGCAGACACTTCAAAGATGTCAGTCCTCCATGGTTTTGGAAATGAAGATATAGAAAAAGATTTCTTTGTTTTTGAGGTAGTATGGGCTACGAATAATGTTAAACATGATGCCACGAAGATTATATGATTGGAGATTACTTTTAGAGACCGGGCCTTGACTTGGTATATGAAGTATAAGAACATTGCTCCAACTAGTCGACCGAGAACCATAGGAGATATTTATTTATTTTTAAACAAAAATGAGTAATATTATTAGTAAATTTGTGCTCGGTCATATAAAATACACAAGGAGTATAACTTTTAGATTCATAGTATCCACATAACCATCTTGTTATCTCATAATTGGAGTCTACCTATCAACCTATTGACTTATAACTCGACACTACCAATAAAAGGGAATTCATTACTACTCCAAATGGTAGTAGCATACCAAGAATTACAAAATTGAACCTTATTAAAATCTGTGAAACTTACAAACTCAAAAAAAACCACAGAATTGTAACCCAACAAAAAATACTAGAAGATCATTCTGATTTTGTAGTTGACTTTTTAAGGTCAATATCTAGCTTTAAAAAAGTGTCCATGGGCTGGTCCAAAAGGGCAGGCTCAATCCTGTTGAGCTTGCAATATGTGAGAATCCATTTGGGAGCATCAAACTCATCCTCCAACCTGGCCATTTGTTGCCTGAGAGACAAAGTGCGCTCCTCCTATTCAAATTGCATATGATACAACTTCTAAAATTTCACTTGTAGGTCATAATTTGACTAATGCAATGCTTCAATTTTAGAACTCCAATTAGGACTTTGATGATCATTCAAAGGTGCATCATAATTTGAGTTAGAATCCATTGATAAAAGGGAACTATGGTGCCATAATAGGACAACCTGAGAAGACAAATTTGAGAGTCTAACAAGACAAGGAGAGGCGATGGCAAAGTTACCAACATGCGCAAACTACACAGCGTCTAGTCGAAACGTCGCAACTCTTAATTGGCAAGAAGTGCCATCGAGACCCACCCATCCTCCTACTGTCCATCTCGCTACCGGATCCGGAGTGGGGTTTGCCTACCCTTCCCGCTGGACATGGACCCATGTAACCTCGCCTTTGCAGGAGGAAAAGACTGGATCTGGACCTGTAGTCGCATACAACCCTGTCTTAGCTAAAACAATGTAGATCAACGATACCATCAAGGGTAGGGGCAGCTGAGGGAGTGAATCCAAAACCACGAAGCGGGATGAGGGTTTGAAGGAACCCGATCTCAAGGATAAGGGAACTGCCTGTGCCGATTTGAGGGCTTTCCACGATGGAAAGGAGCATATTATAGTGGATCTGTGCTCCAGGGATGCCATAAAACTTATGGAACATGAAAATATTCAAGGGAATCCGAATCTGATAAATTTTTGGAGTTTTCATAATCACCCTTATGTTCGGGTGCTCACTGCAAACGCATGGACGGTGATATAGAGGAAATCCCCTCACTCAGGGAACAATACAACAACATGTCCTCTAGAATGGTCAAGTAACCCTCACAAATTCCAGATCGGGGGGCAGGCAACTGCCATGATACCCCTTTGCCCTGACTCCTAGGCCAAAATCGCAGAGGAACACTAGAACGACATAGATCTAGGTTTCGAGATCTAGATGAATCGGGCAACAGATTGGTGGCCAAAACAGTTGGCCGTAAACCCTAAAGAAGCGGCTATCATTCAACTATTCATTAAAGCAATGGAAGGCATGCATTACTACCTGAGGTTATGGAAGGGCAGTAGCATCCAGGATCTACGGGAAAAACTACAGAACCTACTGGGCATTCCTGAACAGGGACAAAATTTGATCTACACAGGACACCGCCTACAGGACAACTACACCCTGCAGGACTACAACATCACCAAATATTCGACCTTCATCATCAACCTCCATCTAAAAGGTGGATGCTCAGGAACAAGCTCAAAGAATACAAGCCCCAAAAACACAGGCTCCGTTAAGGACGCTGTAAAGGGTAAAGGGGAAGTGCAAGCCAATCCTGCAACAAACCCTGTTCTTCCTAGGCCCTACATTGTAGAACAAAAAACTGAGTATCACGCGCTCACCATTGCAATGCCTGAGGCAAATTCTATGTTCTTAGATCTATATTCCCACTCAAATTTTTGTAGATTCAACGGGTTTTGGCCCAGATCTAGCAATCTGCACCACTGGATCCACACTACCTGGACACCAGACTGTGATATTTACTTATACCCAAAAGGTTTCTTTATAGTAAGATTCCACACAAAACGGGTCAAGGAACACATCCTTAATCAGGGGCCATGGTTCTGGGGTAGTGTAGGGCTCTTTATCATCCCATTGTTTCCAGATTTTGATGCCAATACAATGGTAGTATCAAAAATGCCAGTCTGGATTAGGCTGCACAACCTTCCACTACACTTCTGGCACGACAAGGTTTTAACTGCTATAGGCAATACCCTGGGGAAATTTCTAAAGATTGATGAAGACAGAATTACAAGGGGAATATTTACATTCGCTAGAATATGTGTTGAAGTAGATCTCATCCAGGGGCTACCAGATAGTATAACACTGAACTTTAACAACACTCAGTGGATACAATCCTTGGATTATGAAAACACAACATTCTGATGCCGAGGATGCCTACAAATAGGCCACCTTCATAGTGCTTGTCCACATGCAAGAAACATCCCCAATCAGAACAAGAAGCAATAGAGGAAGAATAAAGGATGGCAAAATACAGAGCCACCAGAAGAAGATGAAGACATAACAGACATTACAGAAGACCAACCAGAAAAGGAAGAACAAAAAATCCAGCACAACATGCAAATGCAAGCGGAAGACCCCAGTAACCCATTGCAGCAACACGATTTCTAGACAACAGAAAAGGAAATAACTGGAAACAAGAGAACTCATGGTTCAGAAGGATCTGAGTCGGACAAGGAATCTCCTAGAAATACAACAAAAAATCAGCTCTCCCTTGTAACTACTTCCCCCAACTCTGAGGGATGGCGTAAGGTGGAGAAAAAGAAAGGGAGAAAAGAATAGTTTTTTAGTATTAATTTTTGTTGTTCTCTGTGAAAAACAGGAATAGTATTTAGTGCATATGATCCATTAGCATCTACAAAATGTAATTTTATCTTATGAATAAAATTACAATTTTTTCTTATGGGGAAAAAAATAGGATGTCCTTAACTGACCAAGAAGAGAAAGATTCTAGAGTGAGCGAATGGAGAGGGAGTCAACTCATTGGAGGTAAAATCGAGACAATTTAGGTTAACCAACCAACAATTTCCCAAATTCCCAACCTAGACACCACCCTAGAGTAAGATTATTGAGTGCCCCTAAACCAAAGGCTCCCACATGCTAGCAAAAAGCATATGAAACAAAGAGACGTCTCAAACTGTTATACCGAAATCTAGACTGAAGGAACTGACCTTCCCATAGAGACTGAGAAATTTCTAAATTCAACAGAGGGGATACAATACCTCTGAGTTTAGTTGCATGGAGAGACCTATTGTTCCAAAGGACCAGGGAGCCAATGTTTGTTGAATAACACTGCGAGTGAGAGAGGCCTTTGCGCCAAATAACCCACAAACAAAAGTGATGAGCCTTGGAATCCCTAGCTTCCAGATAAAGAGCCATGGTATTGACTAGAGTCTCTTCACAGATAAAATCAAAGGAAGCCTGAATTGATGCCATAGATTAATGCACCAACGAACTCCTCAACCACGGACAGAAACACATAATTACTGAATTTCTAGATGGAGTATGATCAAGGATGAGATCCATTTTATCATCAATTCTTTCCACATGATTGGCACAAATCCTTCATTAATTTTGCTCGAATACCCATCATAAAAAGTCATTAGAGTTTCGTTTTGATGGAGATTCCAAGAATTTGGCCTTAAATTAATAGAAGTGAAAGCAAGTGAATAAGAGAGAACCGCCATTGCATGGTGGCAGGAACCATAAACAACCACGTTAATGAATTTTTTGAAGGAGGACATTTTAATTAACAAAATAATGATGATCAAACAAAAAAATGCATGAGGAGCCTCAAATTGCATAAGGAAGAGGCAAGGGAGGAAGGAAAGCGGGGGAGGGGAATAAGGAAAATAAGGGTAATGCTAAGGGAAAGAAGGAAGGGGAGGGAGAAGGGAGAGGGGAGAAAGAAGGGGGATTTTAAGGAGAGGGAGGGGGTATATGCATCCTAGAAGGAGACAAGAGCGGATTGAAAAAAACCTTAATTTCAAACTTGGGTTCAAGTAAAGCAATGGGGTTGAACTTTTTTCTAGGAGCAAAGATCATTGACCCTTAGGGAATGATGTTGGAATTAATGGTACCATTGATATCAAGGATGGCTTCTCCTAAAGAACAATATTTATTTGCTTCCAAATCAGCGTCCAAGTTTTTTCCTCTAAGGATATGGTAGAACCTTTTAGAGAGAAGAATTTGTTAAAAATGTTGTGCAGACAAGGATTTGGAAGAGGGAATTGTCCTTTGGGATACTCGGTTTAGAAAGATACATAATTTTTATCAATCAATCCCCAAAGAAGATGATGTATTTAATAAATTTGTATTTTTCAATATTGACGCCTTGATAAAGGCCATAAAGTTCAACATGGTTGTTATTTTTCCTTGCCAATCCCCATATGTACATGATTTCAGCTATTCCAGTGGGATTATATAAAATCCATCCCCCTCCTACGACCCCTTATTGTCGCATATATGTGTGTCTTTGACTCAGTAGAAAATTCAAACTAAGGATTAAGCTTTAGATATTGCATTGAAGTTGGAAGCATATCCAATAGGAGGAGAAAGTTTTAGCATCACCCAACTTCAATCGTAGATGGCCTTTCTCACAAATCAATAGCAGGAGTTATAGAAAGAGAAAGAAAAATGCTCAAAGATCTAGTGCACAATTTTTAAAAAAGAGGGGAACCATATAAATGAATGCCTAATGATGATATATTATATGGAAAGTAGTGCAACTACTCTATTGATGCAAGGGAGAGGATTGTGGTGTGAGATTTGTAGAGTGTGGGGGCATACAAACTAAACTTGTTCTATTGTGAAAAAATATGAGACCTTCGTAAGGACTTTATTCTGCCACTTTTGCAAATTTGTTGGTCATGATATCCATACTTGCTATGAAGTTGAGCTAATGCAGGATTGTACTATGGATTCATACAAGGTATAGGAAGCGAAAGATGGAATGGTGCATAACTACTAATAGGGTAGACACCAAGGTATGACGGGTAGAGGAATTGGAGGGCTGGGATAACCATGAGGAGAATTTAGACAAGGAAGGGGACCAACCATTTGATAGAATCGCATGTATGCTAATCATCTCGCTAGACATTGTCCTAATCCATGGTCAACCTGAACATATTGTAGGCCTTTAGATCATGCAAAAAATTATCTCCCTCAATTGCTCACAAAAAATTACTAGAATAAGGCACATAAACTTTATAAGGTTACTACGGAACCGTGCTAATATCAGTCCTGCGTGAATGTGGTTACACAAGGAGGCACCAAGACCAGGCTGGATGGTTCCAAATAGAATAACACCAATCAATAGTGGGTGAGGACGTTTTTTGAATCTCCAAAGGAGAATGCTACTTATAAGGAGGCATGGATAGAACTAGTTTCATCAAAGTAAGATGTTTTAGAAGATAGTCCAATCTATAATATACCTTCAATTTACGATAAAAATATTGCTAATAGTTCTGAAGTAGTAGATGGGTCGATCAAGGAATTTTTGAAGAGTTGTTTGGATTTGATGTAGGATGATGGATCCCTACAGAAGCTTCAAAATATTATTGAATATTATGTGGAATTTATGACTGTGAACAAAAGTATCTTCCCTAGACCTAGTAGACTCGTCTAGAACAACATAAAGTAAATAATATAAAGTTTCCTTTAGAGAAATTTTAGAATGGAAATAGGCTTACTTGGAATCCATTTCAATCTCTTTTCTCCTCTCGGCTTGTAAGCTCCAATCATAGCTCTGATTGCTATAATAAGAACCTTCACATACAATCAACATAAGCCAAATATCTACGACATCTATGTGGCACTACCCAATCACTCTATTCAATGGATCAACAAAGAATTGAAATATATAAATGCAAACATAACATAACACATATAGGAAAACGATATACTCTTTGTATTAATATAAAAAGGAGAGAGTTTACAACCAAGAATAAAAGTTTATCTTATAAAGACCTCCCCAAGTTTACTTGTCCTTCCTTGTCACAAAGCACACCTCAATGTCATCCTAATGCATGAAGATGATAACTCTCTTAGCTTCAAAGTAGTTGCATGAGGGCATGATTAGTCTCCAAATCCCAACCCTGATGTTGTAGACGATTGTAGATTTATAGGATTTTGTGGTAGTTTAGGAACTCTTATTCATTTACCAATCTAGGCTTGAGATCCAGTCTTGATTGGAGAATGAGATCAAGGGATAAGAGGTGAAATATCCAAGCTGGGATCATCTAGGATTCAAAGATCTTATCCAATGTAAATGGTTGAAACAACTCTTGGAAGCTTATGGAAGAGGAAGCTTTAGGATTCTTTTTAATTTTACCGAATTTCTAGAATCAGTGCACCCCCAACAAGGAACAAGCTACTCTGATCATTGTTGGTGCAAAATTGGGCAACCTACTACTGAACGCAGGTCCCTAAAGGGCCAGGTTCTATTGGGCCTTAAAACCACAAATTTTATATAGTCAAACCTAGAAAATTAGGGATTTGGGAGAGTCATGCTTAGGGCTTTGTGTAGGGATGATCACAAATTTTTCATGGATGTTGATTGATCAAGTTTGTAGGCCTATTGACCAAAGGTGACAAAATGGCCTATAACAGATTACCCCCTAAAGTGAAAATTCATAAATGACAATTGATGACTAAAGTGCTTTACCTTGTGACAAGTTCATATCAAGAACAATTGGTCGAGATCACCATCTGTTACAATACATTCTCATCATGATATTTTTATTGAGGGAAGCATACCCATGCTCAACACATAAGCTAACATTACATGTACAATAATCAAGAAGTCATGTCCATTGATGATAAAGTGTGGATCCATGATTGGATGACTACCTGTATGCTCATAACCATCATTCTTTTTAATCTTGCATTAATCCTGAAATCGCATCCTAGATCAATGGAACTAGATCCAGGGTGTTCAATCTCATTCACTCGGTCACCCAATGTACGAGTCTAACCATGTGAATAAATGAGATGGAGTCGAACATGGGAGACACCATCTGATTACCGACCAATGATGTAAGTGGTTAACAAATGAGAGAGAACCACCGATGATGTTAATGGCTCTTAAGGTACAACAGTACAATCTATATGGTGTGAATGAACGAGTTTATGTCAAGCACCACATAGAATCTGTCGATGGAAGGCCAATGATGAAAACCTGTTGCCAAGAGCAAGGAAAATTTCCATTGATGTATGAAATATCTAAGGTATTGAAGGAAGAGTTTCTAAGTCACCTTCTTAGATAATGAATCGATGTCTACAGGAAGTGACCCATTGCAAGAGGTCCTTGATGTATTCCCCATCAACGACATGAAACATGTATCATGATTTGAGACAAAATGACATTGATGTAGATCTGTTTTAGGAATGGAAGTCATGGAATGAAGGCTTAATAGTATCATAGTATATATCAACTGAATGATTTCTCTTGAACACATCAACGACACTAAATGGAGTTGGCAACATTGACTCACAATCGAAAATGAAGGCTTTGAAATGGTGCGATGAACCAAAAGACAAGCAAATGCGCCAACCCAACATCCACAGACATGAAGTGGGAGAGTGTCATCTTCAAGAGTGAATCACTGCCATTAATAGGTAGAGTATCCTATTTTCCCAATTTCCCCAACCATTTATGGTCAGTACCTCTTTATTTTTTTACAAGCTTGAGGAGGCCCTAAGATATGCTTGATCTGTAAGTTCATCTTTTAAATGAATCCCTCTGAGTATCTTTAATGAACCCTGAGAAGGAGTGGTTTGGTCACATCATGTTTGACGAGTCCATCGTTGTTTGATGTTTTTTATGAGTCCAACGAAGGTCCAAATCAACTTCTTTTTCATGTTTAGAGAGTTTAAAAAAGAGGCGAAAAAGAAAACTCCAAAGGTTCCTTTTCATAGATAGTCCTTTGAGTCCAAAAAGGCAGAAAACAATACTCAAGAGAACCTCTTAGCCAATTTTTACTAAGGTATTAATTTTTTGTAAATAGTCTATCTTAGTCCAGAAAAGGGTTAAACTTATACTGAGTAGACGCCATTTCATTTACTTTAACAAGATCAAAAAGACAAGTGCTCGGAAATATTTTCATATTTTGGGAGTCTGAAAAGAGTTGCAAGAGGGCTCCTTCTAGAGGAACAAGTGGTATAAAAGGTAGAAACTGGTTCCGGTCATGATGGAATTCTCAAAACACATAGAGGTCAAGAGGCAGGCCAATAATACCAGTCATCGCAGTGGTTCCCCAAGCAAGGGTAAAAACCAAGTGAAAGCATATGATAGAACAAGCAGATGGTGATGATGAAATGAGAAAACCAAGCCTCATCTAGCAAAAACAGGTTGATAAAAATGGCAATCAAAATAAATAGGATGAGAATGGTTTCATTTTTACACAAGCTTGAAACACATGGAAACTATACGCGAGAATGCTTGAAGATGGTTTCATTTTTCACAAGATTGAAACACAAGAAAAACTATGCTTGACAATGGTTTCATTTTTACACTAGCTTGAAACAAAGAAAAAATATGCTTGAAATAAGTTTGCATGCCCTGAGCATAATGAATCAATTCTAGGCACATGCCCCCTAAGCTTAATTTCATCCACCTAAGTATACTACTGGTTACTAATGGGTGGATGGAATGAAGGTTCATTTACAAGATCAAGTGAAAGAATCGATTGGGAATTTATGAGATCTAATTAAAGGCTCCAATTGGAAGGGTATCTATTTCATTTTTTAATGAGTTTAACATAGGAAAATAACTATTCTCAAGGGACTTTGTTTCATTTTTTAACGAGCTTTACATAATAAAAGGAACTGTGCTCTAGGACCTTGTTTCATTTTTTAATGAGCTTGACACAAGAAAAGGAACGTTGCTCCAAGACTTGACCATGGACCCCAAAAGGCCATGGCTTCCAAAGGTTTTCATTAGATGGGAGAGCAATATTCTGGAAAGGATACATATCAAAGGATCTAAAGGAAAGATTAGGCACCAATGCTCCCAATACATAATGCACTACATCGTCTACTAGATCATCAATAGACGCGGGCATGGAAAAGGTTGCCACATAATTAATCTTTGACATGGGAGGTACCACTTGAATATAAGTACCATTTAGGTATGTTGTTGATTGGGAGGAAAATTAGGATTAACGAATGAAAGTTGGTCAATGATCACGGTTCTTCCTTCATGCGAGAAACACATCACACGAAAGAGTGAAGAGACAAGAGCTCCCATGTCATAACCATAGTCAGCCCAAGGAGTAAATTAAAATCCAAAGGACCTTGGACTACCATCACATTGATATAGATAGTATTTCCTCCCAAATTAATAGGCAACTGAGCAAGGTTCCCTAACGGTTGACTGGTTCCTATGTTAAAATCTAATGAATTCTGGGTAATGGGCACAGGTTGTGGGGAACCGAAATATTGCCAAGCAGTTGAGGAAAAAATACTAACAGATGCACCTTTATCTAGTAATGTGCTAGGTACGAGCATATTATAAGCCTATACAATGATCTAGAAAGGAATGTAAGGAGGAAGAAAATAGCCTTCTAGTCAACTCCAATAAAAGGAAGTGACCATACTACTTGTAGGGGGTGTCGTGGGAATGAGATAATTGCCACCTTGTGTTATGGGAATGGGAGAACTACTCCCCTGTGCTATGGGAATCGAAGGATTTCCCCCTTGTGTCATGGGAATGGGAGAACTACCCCCCTGTACTGTTGGAATGAGAGGATTTACTCACAGTTCATTGGAGCCTAAAGAAATGAGAAGAACCTGAGTGGTATGAGACTCACTCTTTACGTAAAATGTATGATCGAATGAAGGTGGAATCAAGTCAAATAATTCCTCAACTAATGGATGGTTGGGAATACACTCATGGGATTCACATTTAGAGGGAGAGGGATTGATTGGATTTGGATTCTAATCAATCACTTCATCAACTAGTGGAGGATTAGGGGACAGCTTCCTGTAACTAAATGAAAGCTAATTTTGAGAAGCAATAAGGGTTTCCAAGCTTCATTCATATAAGAAAAAAGGTGAATAAGATGATTCCCTTCACATAAACTACAAGGAAACTTAACTTTACCCTTTTTCCTGTGAACCTTATGAACGTTAGTCGATGGTTTGTCACCAGCATGATCTCCAGAAGCTGACAACAAATGTCGATGTGAGCTTGTGGAGCACACTTCTAATACTTGTGGAATACCACGACAATCTCTTAGAAGGTGATCACCCTTACGAAGAATCCAAGGTAATTTCATTTTGCGGGGCTAATTGGAAGGTAACCCCATACTAGTTGCATCCATAGCAATGGTTTCTTGGTTTCCCCCTTGCTTATTTTGCTTCTTCTTCTTCTTCTTCCTTTTCTTCTTCTTATTAGCTTCTTGGTTACTAGAATCAAGACTTTCACAAAGCGAGGAGGAAGGAAGGGATGAAGAAACAATAGGTGAAGAAGGCAAAGGGTAAACTTTAGGATCAAATTGAGGTTGATGTTGTTCAGGTGGGGGACTACTTGGTTGAAAAGCATTTTGGACATTCGAAACCAAAGAGGTCAAAAATAAGCAAACTTGAAAACCAATGGTGAATGCGGAAAGGGAAAACATTGCCATATAAGGAGCACATATATTTCCTAAAGAATGGAAAGGACCAAGATTATTGTTAGAGGGGTTTTCATGATTGGTAGACTCGGTAACTATCAACATTAGTCTCAACCGAAGATCCACTAAGGAGTTGTTCCACAGGGAGGATGTTGTCCTGCGGTCAATTAATTGATTTTATAAATTAAAGACACAAAATAAAACGAAGGGGTAACTAGGAAAAATGGTTTACCAAGTAACTGTGAACTACAATATACCACCTTGGTAAACCAAGGATTTACGTACGGGCAAGAAATCTCCTCGAATGGTGTGTTCAGTGTATCACAGTATACAAGGCGGTTGACTCAGTTACCTAAGATAAGGATATAAACCTATGCTGGACTTCCAAAATACACCCATAGGTACGTGGAAGCACAATTTGTAGTAGTGTTGTCTAATGCATAACTATACAATGGGAGCGTTCACATATACTTATCATGCATGGAGCACCATCAGATATACCTGAAGGTACATGGAGAATGGTCTTAGACACTTACGTACGTGGAATGGGATATCATTCCTGGAATGCAACGCTCGAAAAAAAGACGAAAACTCCTACGTCTAAATACGTTGGACCATGTCTCTAGCATAGACCTCTATGTGTGTCGTTAAGTTTCAAATGCTCCTTAGGTTGATTCAGTGAATTTTAGAGTTTGTCTTGAATTATGTTTCGATTTCAAGGCTCAAAACTCGATGTCACCTAAACAAACCTATGATGCAACTAATATGAAAAGAAGAAATATTTTCATTATCCTTTTAACAATGAAAGGCCTAACTAAGTAGGGAAAGAAGAAATCAATTAACAATGCAACAAACAAGTGATGCAACAATCGATCTCCTCAACTTCACTATTCCAATCCAAATCAAAGCCCTATATGCAATGCAATTTTATTTTTCTTTTCTTGTTTCAAATGCAAAGAAACATATGAATGCAACTTGATCATTAGCGAAAAGAAACTACACAGAATTTAACTGTAATGTAAAGTTTACTTTTCAAATTCAACAATCAATCTATGTATACAAATCCAAATTGACAAGAAGAAAGAAAGAACAAAACAAAATCTTATCAAAGAGGTGATGACACTCAGAGGTTATTAACACTCATATACAATTCAGCCCCCCAACCCCTCTAGATGATCGAGGGGGGGAATTTTGCAAAAATGAAAGTAAAAACACTAAAAAATTGTTAAGAAACTGAAGCAAACATCTAAGTAATGACCAAACATAAATTCACTCAATTTCACACAAAATCAAGTGTTGTATTGGCTTCAAAGACACATAGACAGCCTGAGAAACAAGCTGGACCAAAGCAAATCAGAGAGCAAGGCAAGAAAATCATTTTTTTGCATATAACAGGGGCCAACGTTGGTTCAGAAAGAGCACCAATGCTCTGTAACATAAGTGTAAAGAAGGCTATGGTGCGCTGAAGTGATATATCTCCAGACTAGGGGGAGCGTTAATACCAATCTAACCAAATTACGACATACAAATTAAACTCAATCTTAGAGAAGGGTATTCCTAAGGCCAATCCAGATCTGAGTGAGGCAATGAAGGTCGGCTCAAGAGGTGAAAAAAGCTATAAAGTCAAGGAAACCACTAAGGGAAAGAAATGTTCCATAGTGGAGTCACCAAATTTTTATGCGGAATTTACGACTATAGACAGAAGTATCTTCCCTGGACCTAGTGGACTAGTCTAGAAAAACATAAAGCAAAGAATATAAAGTTTCCCTTAGAGAAATTTGAGAATGGAAGGAGGCTTACTGGGAATATGTCACAAGCTCTTCTCTCCTCTCGGCTTGTAAGCTCCGATTGTAGCTATGATCGCTATAATTAGAACCTGCACATACAATTAACACATGCCAAATATATACGACATCTATGTAGCACTATTCAATCACTTTATTCAATGGACCAATAAAGCATTGAAATATATGAATGTAAAAATAACATAACACATATAGGAAAATGATATAATCTTTGTATTAATATGAAGAGGAGAGAGTTTAGAACCAAGAATAGAAGTTGATCTTGTAGAGATCTCCCCAAGTTGACTTGTCCTAGAACACCTCAATGTCACCCAAATACATGAAGATGATAACTCTCTTAGGTTCAAAGCAAGAACATGAGGGTATGATTAGTCTCTAAAATCCAACCCTAATGTTGTAGATTTATAGGAGAGTGGTATTTTAGGAATTCTTATCCATTTACCAATCTAGGATTGAGATCCACTCTTGATGGGAGAATGAACTCAAGGGATAAGAGGTGAAATATCCAAGTTAAGATCAGATAGGCTTCAAAGTTCTTATCCAAGGCAAATGGTTGAAACAACTCCTAGAATCTTCTAGAAGAGGAAGATTCAAGATTCTTTTTAATTTTCCCGAATTTCTAGAATCAGCGCACCCCCAACAAGGGACAACCTGCTGCTGATAAACATTGGTGCAGAACTGGGAGACCTGCTGCTGAACACAGACCCCTAAAGGGCTAAGGTGCACTGGGCCTTAAAAGCATTGATTTAAGGTAGTTAGACCCAGAAACTCAGGGATTTGGAAGAGTCATGCGTAGGGATTTGTATAGGGATGATGACAAGGTGTTCATGGATGTTGTTTGATCCAGTTTGTAGGCCTATTGAACAGAGGTGGCAAAATGGGCTATAACATCAACCATTGTAGTAAGGAATCTAAAGTTACAACAACACATGCCATAGGACATGCAATCAATCAGGTTGTGCGAAAAAGGAGAAAAATCTGGGAGTTTAGGTTTGGTTCATAAACAAAATATTTTGATATGGACAATATTATTTTGGATTTGGGATCCAAGATTAATATCCCGCGGAAGAAGACATGGGAAATGATGGGAGACATAAGTTTACATGGTGCCCTATACAATTGAGGTTGGAAAACTAATACTAAATATTCCCTATTGGTCGATTGATAGGTGTGGAAGTAGAGAACGACATGGTCAAGAGTGTTGAAAACTTTTAAGTGATCAAGATTGTTGATAATACTAGCCCTTATCTAGCATTGTTGGGTATTGGTTAGCCCTTCGACAATCAAGTAATCATCAATTTGAAGAGAAGGAAGATGATTTTTGAATGAGGTGATGCTCAAGTGATTACACCATTAGATCCTAGTGAAGGTGATAGGCATGTGGATACTATTTGAGATAAATTTGATGTAGAGGCATTAGACAACATATACAATATTACTACATGGAGGGAGGATTATGGCAACCCAACTATAGATGGTGTACTCAGTTGGTGCATCATTGGTTCTTGTGCTTCAAATTATAAAGAATGGATAGAAAATTGGTATAATCGGCTGCATGAAGTCTATAACAAGAGGTGCACGCATGTGACTTGTGTAGTGCGATGGATCGGGATTGAGGTGCAAGATCCACCCATGTATGATGGATTAAATGATGTTACATCTTTTGTCCGAGAGTTTGAACAAAAAGTACCTGAGAAATTGAGATTGTTAGCATTAGATGTTGCCTTGAAAGCAACTCATGCACGATGGTGGGAAACACATAAGGCTATTGTAGAGACATGGTTGGAATGTAAGAATTTGTTATGTATTTGGTTTGGGTTTGATTTTGAGGTTAGGGGAGTCAAGTATACTATGTTGGACTGTCTAACAACCCATGTGAAGATTTGTGTGGCTTCCTAAAATCGAAGGAAGTTAGCATAGAAGGAATAGGTCCATACATTTTTGCATACTCTAGACTTGGTTCCCATGACCTGGTATGTGGATTTAGAAATGCACAGATGCACAATGCAATGGGACAAGATGATTCAAAATTTAATAACCTCGTTTGTTTTTGCAGATGAAGGCGATACATTAGATGAAGTTCTAAAATCTATTGAGAAATAAACCTTTGCATCTAAGGATTAGGTTATGCCTATTTAAACGAGTATAGATGGATGCAAGATAATGGAAAGTAGAGATGGTGGGTGCACTACTTCAAGTCTCGAATTATAGTAGAAGGGTAATTTCGAGTTCAGTAAGAATAGGGATGTTGGTTTTATACCTCACACAAACTCTATGTTTAAGAGTATCATGACAAGACGAAGTTGTGTGGGTTGTCGTAGAAAGCGAGTGATGCAGAAAAGAGGGAAGTACTGCGCATAAAGGAGTACTCCACCTGGATATATCGCAGGAGTTTGCAACACACAATGTTGGGGGCCATTGCACTATTGTTGAGTGGAAAACATTTTTAATATATATATATATAGATATAATGTGATCATTGGTCACATCAGTGGAATGATTATTTCAATTTCATGTGAAAGGAAACTTGCTTAATTCTTGTGAGGTATTTTATTGCCAAAAAATTGATTGCATTACCATAAATTATTTGGAATGATTATCAACGAGACATCGACAAGGACATATTGTACATCAAGGTAAGTTATATTTGTGTAGGGGTTATGGCAAAATATTGAGTCATAAAGGCCTTTAGATATCGCACATGCGATTAAACATTATAAATATAGAGTAGGGGGTTCCTTGTTATTCATCGTTCGAAGTCCTTTGCAGTTGGTAGAGAGCCAGGGGTCAAGAGTTAGAGTACCTAGTTGTGCATGATTGGAGTAGCATTAGAAAAGAGGTATGGTTCAACCATATGGGACGGGTTGCAAGTTCTTCATTAGTGTGTAGGCCTCATACAAAGAATCCATTTGTTCCTACACAATCTGAGATGGCACAAGAAGAAGTACAAGTTACAAAAGAAAGGGATGTGGTTGGCAGTGTTGGATCATCATTGCGACCTAAAGGATTTGTATCGATAAGACAATATATCCTGCCTTACAAGGACATGACTAAGAAAATTGATTTATAGAAGGACCCTAAGTACCTTTTAACCTTTTTTTAGATTCCGAAAGGAGTTTTGGTTCAAGGTGATATGTTGGGTCACGTGGGAAGATCAAACACTCATATCATGATATTAAAGACAAGATGAAATTTTCAAATCTAGTAGGATACTTGAAAAGGGTGGAGCATACATATCTGATTGTTATTGTGCTTGAACCACAAGGTTGGTCTTTGGGATTACAACAAGTGGGAACTTTGAACTTATTTAAAATTCCCCATTTTGGGCCGAGTAACGAGATAACTTTTGTCACTAAATTATTGTTAAGTTGTGTGCATGGTGGTTACTTAGGGTTGGTTTGTGCTATTGCAATTTCCCCACAAGTAATCATGGATATCACTTGTTTTTTGAAGTAGAAGAGAGCCTCAAGCTTTTATATGAAGACAATACAAAGACCTTAGGAGCAAAGATGCAAAAAAAGTTTCACACAAAAAGGGGGATGCATGGATTTTTGGTTGTAGACATAAGTGATCAAGTTATTCAATTTGATACACAAGTAATTTCATGTAAATTACTTAGGAAGTGAAGAAGGGATGAGGTGTTGATAGGTGTGATTATCACAATGGTTAAGTGTGTGCAAGGTGTATAGATGAATTGGGTGACCTTGTTGCTCAAGGATTTTTTGGAGGATTTTTAGGACATGCCAGATACTAGTGTAGAGTTTCATTGATATTGGTTGCTCATCTTGATAGCTCTCACTACTTCGGAGATGCCTGAAGACACACAGATTGTGAAGTGCACTTGTGTCCCTATTGTAGCCATGCTCCTTCAACATTTGTGGAAAACTTCAATCCCTCGATATAAAATAGAGATTAATATTATATTATTTGTTTACCAGGAGATGATAAGTTGGGAAATAAAAGAACTCCATGAATTTTCATGGAAGTTGTCCATTAGTATGAGAAGATTGCAAGGTTTAAGATCAATCCCCATTATCTATATATATATATATATATATCTATTCAAGCTAAGAGATATCCTTATCAACAGTGATAGTAGTGTAATTATCGGTTCATTATTGGAAATTTTTAGGCACATATTGATGCTAGGGAAGAGAGGTGGAAATTACCAGTTGAAGTGGGGCAAAATAGAGAAAGTTTAGACAACGGTGAGGACTAAGAGGAGAAAATCTAGAGTCAATAACCTAAATAGTCAGAGGCCCCATTAGCAACACTAAATTATGAAGATATTTACATCGTAGCAAGTGTAGGAGTGAAGAGAACCACTATAACAAGCATAAGTGAAGGTCCTTCTCATGCCAGGAAGAAACGTAAAATGATTCACACCACTAAAATCCAGTCTATGTATAAATATGATATAGAACATATTATTGAACAAGTTGATGAGAAGACAAAGGAGGCACTAGGTAAGGTAGAGGACACAACCAAAGAGGCTATTTGCAAGGTGCAACATGATCAACATCACACATTGGAGCTTTTAAGCCAGTTGCTTGAGATTAGTACATCGACCACTGCACCACCGACTACAACTGAAATAGTTGAAATAACGAAGGCCATATTTCGTCCACTATATCAGAACTGTCGATAAATGTATTACCACTTATGGAGAGTGTAGAGAACTTTAGATTTCATCGCAAATGGTTGAATTCCCTACTGAGGAAGTACAACAACGTGTTCCAAGTTTGACACATATCAATTTGTTTTTATCTGATTTATCTTTGGATAATTTACACCATTTATAGAGCGGTGTCATTATGGAACCATAGTCACGCGCGACATTTACAACTCTAGAGTTAGTACAAGAACTTATATAATTAACACACTAGAAGAAACAAGTTGGAAACAAAGACATGGGACTATGCACAACCATGGAAGCGATGTATAAGCTAGTCGTTGTAGATCCAGTGGAGGAGAATGCTCGAGAAGAAAGCCAAGTTAACAATATTGGAGAAACCACATACACATTGAAAGCATAAATTTAGGATCTCAAAGTGCAACATAGGTCATATACAATACTCGAGGAGAAGTAATGTCGTGCAGAAGAAAAGAAGGCCTTTAGATATTTCAACTAACTACAACAATTACAGGAGTATTGTCCACATTTGTATGAAGAAGGACTAAATTTATAGACTAATATTTTCCAAAACCAAGAGTTGAACGACATCACTCAACATTTACAAGTTATAGATTAGAAAATGGGACAAATTGTTATCAATTTGAATAACCTACCTATCACTGAGAAGAAGGTCATTATAAACATAAAGTTGCAGTATGATAAGGAGCATAAGAAAATGAGGGTTGCTCAACAAGAATTAACATGAAAAGTGAAAGATTTGCGGGAGGAAGTTCTATATATTATGAGTGCGGATGGAACAATACAAAAGGAAATTAAGGTCATTATTACCAACACAGAGAAATGGTTGACCTCTGGCATGCAACTAAACATATTTACTCAAGTCACAACACATTTTGCTCAAATGAATTTGAAAGTTGATAACATACAAAAATCTCTTAAAGTATTGAAAGAGATGGTTAAGGAGAAAATCCCTTCAATGAAGACTGGCTGAGTGACTCAGGGTGAGCCACGGATGTGTGTTGGAGCCATTTTTTGAAGGAAGAGAAACAAGAAATTTTGAATCAATTTTGGGAGTGCATGTAGGGGAAACAAAGTAGAAATATTGTAGAAAGGTAGCGCATGCATAGGTTGCAAAAGGGGAAGTACATAAAATCATCATATATTGGAGAACTGTGTAGAAACGAGTAGTACAAAAAGCAGAAAGGCGAGAATGGCTAAGTTTGATCGTGTCCTTTTTCCTGTGTTTGATTTGCTCTAGTGTAGCAACCATAACATGCTTGAACATGGTAATTATTTTCCTTGATATTTCCCATGGTATTTCAATCTATATAATTATGTATAAATTGTCAGACGCTAAAGGGATTGGTGTTGATTGGATGGTTGACTCATAGTTAGTTGTTGGTTTCTTGGGTTTTTGGTCAATAGGCTCAGTAATTTGAGTAATTTTTATAATCTTGTAATGTTGTGATTGGTCTCATGAGTCGTGGTGAAACAATGGTCCTGTGATGTATGTTTTTCACCAAGAGCCTTTTTTTGTTATTCATGGAAAATGGTGGAAGCCTATTTGTCTCCACTTTCTTATGTTTAGTGGATTGATCACATTCTATTGTAGCTGTGTTCCTTTCTTATGATTGCAACGTATGGATGTATCAAACACACTCTTAGGAATAATTGAGGCACCCCTTTCAAACTTTTTAAGTTCGTTTGGTAAAATTTTTACTATCATTATGAATATGTATAATTGGTTTAGTTTTTCTAGCAAATGTTGAGTGTTGTAGAATGTTTGTGCATATAATATTCCCACTCCCCTCATTACTATAGAAACCCAGTTATCGCAACTCCCATCGGTGCCTTGGGTGAGACTTCACCTATTTCACAGGTGATGTTGAAAGGGCAGGTATCCAGTGGTATTTGTTGGTCGCGTAGCACACATTAACAAAGGTTGCATTCAATTTAGTGCCAACATATCCGAAGTGGGCTAAGGTAATTGTGAAGTTGAATTTGTAAAAGGGATGGATGACCTTGATACTTGGTTTGAGATCCATATGTTCAAAGGATTATCAATCGTGCATAACTAAGTGTGCACCCAATTTGATGAAGTGTCCTAGATATCTACAGGAGTCCTGGTGGGACCAGGACCAAATGTTCTTTGAAGTTGGAAAAATATGATGGTCCTGGGGTTCGGGGAGGATGCCACTTAGGAAAAATAATGTGCACCTAGATTTCCCCTTGAATTTGATATAGCATGAGGTTATGAAATAACACATGAAGGCTAGACCCTATGGGACCTGTAGAATTAATAAGGTGGCAAATGCCACGAGGGCACATTTATAGCCATGTAGGTGCCACGATGTATCCACAAGTGATGTGGACCCTATATAGGCTAACGCTAAAGTGCCACGTGTATGCCATGTGACAACTCAATGATGACATGGAAGGTTTGCTTGGGTTACAAGAGGATGCTATGTGGAAATATCTCACTAACGTGGCAAGATTACATGGGTTATACTTCAAATGGGTGTAACTTTCAATGGGAGAGTTACATTGAGATAAAATTTATATCATCGAGAAGATCTCGACGAGCCCAACACAATGGTCACCTTTGTTTTGGGTTCCGATGGAATTGGGAAAAAAAAATAATGTTTTAACGCCATTTACATAATGAGACCTTAGACATTGGGTTAATTATGAATTAATTCCTTCCACAACCCTATATAGTTTAAGGGGTTGGGAGGGGGTGTTACATCAGTTGGTTCATTTTAAGATTAGTTATTATCCATTTGGGGTTTTTTCCTCAATTTGTTTCTTAGATGATGAATTGTTTAATATTTGTATATTTTCTTATGCTCATAAATGGTGCAACTACCCCTTTTTTAGGCTAGAGAGAGGACTTAGAAAAGGTTGTTCCCTATAACCACTCCTCTATATTTGAATAGTTAAAGGATTGAGTAGATATCTAAATGATGTCGTCGGGAATGGAAATTTTAAAGGAATAAATTTAAGTGATTCTTGTTATATCACAAATTTATTGTTTGTATATGACATACTCATATTTTGTGAGGGCACTAGGAGAGTGGTTAAGAAGCTTAAACAAATTGTTCAATTTTTTACAGATAGGTTAAAACTTTTGTAGCAATTTTGTGTTCTAATTTTAAAGGGCCTTACTCAATTCAATTTTTATAGGGTCTAAGAAGCTAAATCTAAATGCTTTATGGCATCTATGAAATGTAATTCTATTTTTATAAATACAATTACAAGATTTTTTTCGTTGGAAAAAAATGGTCTAGTGAACATAAAAATTATGCTGGAAAATTAGGATATAAGTTTATGATGGAAGAAGAAGAGAGAGGAAATAAATGTTGGAGGAAGGTAATATGGAAGAATATATGTCGTTTAAAAGATAAAGTATTTTTATGGTCAACTTTATCCATCAAAGTTATTACTTGGGTAATTACTAAAAGAGGATTTGGCAAGGCCATAATAGGTGTACCTTACCCAAATTTACTAATAAATCAATAAATCGCTTGTTTATGCATGGTCCTTTCATAAAACAAGTGTTTTTGGAAGCTTTTAAATTGACAAATAGAAAAAGGACCTTGGATTGGAGAAATTATCACAGAATGTTTTAAAGGTGTTTTAATACTAAAATAATTTTAGAGCATAAGGCTTCTATACTATATTATGGACTCTATGGTTTGCAAGGAATGGGGACAAAAAGGTTGTTTATAACACATGTTAGTCTACAATAAGTTACACATATGGAGGAATTTAGAAGACCAAGAAATTTAATGTATTTAATAATATTGAAATAGATATTTCAAGGCATCATGATACTTTGATGGAGCATACCAAGGATCCCCAGGTATATGTGCAATAGGGGGTATTTTATATATGGTAGAAAATCATCTTATTTTATTCAAATTAACTTGTTTCCAAGGTAAAAACAATAGGACAATGTTATGTGGATTGTGGTTATGAAAAATATCATTGGAGTGAGATATAACTAGTCTTTCAGTATGGTCAACTCTAAGCTTATAATTGATTGGGAAAATGGAAAGAAAAAAAACTAGAAAATGTAACTCTTCTTTCATTATGGATAAAATTATTGAGCTAAAAAACTTGTTTAGAATGGTTAGTTTTCCACATGTCATCAGATAACTGAATGAGAATAATAATAATATTTTTAAAGAAACTCTATCGATTGAAGATTGTATCTTGGTCATTTTAGAGATGAGAAAAGAAAGAAATAGTTGTGCTCTATAGTAGGGAATTTTAGCTTAAAGTTGTATTTTGATATGGTGTTATGTGTCATGATATTCTATAAGATTGTATATGTAGACTTATGTAGGATGTTTCTAGGTCATTTTTTTGTCCTCAACATGAGTGATTTTATTCGCCAAAGTAATGGAAAGGCACATAACTATCTATAATTTGCTTTATCCTTGAAATGTCAAATATACTCTTTTTTTCTTGGAAAATAATACAGAAGAGAGAAAGACATTGTTGATACTTTACTAGGCTTAACAAAAAGCGGTTCACCAAAAGCCTCAATCAACTATCAACTAACAAAGGGTGAACATGTCATAAGTGAAATTTAAATCCAAGTAAGATAAAAATTTCCCTATCAACCACCCGAGTCTAAACTAATTGATGCACATACAAATATATATAATAATAATAATAAGAAACCATTATAGATCCATATTAACTCCATATTTTAAGAACTAAGAGGTTTGCACATCGATTTCCTTCCTTTCCTTCTTAGTGCTTAATACATAGAGAATTAACATGGAGGTGTGGTTTTTATCCTTTTTCATCGATAATTGTTAGATCAAATACACAATGAATGTAAATTGACATGAAAATAAAAATGGGAGCACATGTGGAATTTAATTAAACTAATCAAATTAAATGGGAAAACCATCTCTTATTCCAACTTATGTATTTCTTAGACCCTCTTGCGTGAGTGACTTACAAAATGTTATATACTTATATGGAGGATGTCATAGAACTAAAGGATTTGGAAAGATAATTTTGATATGGAAAAAAGGATGCCAATGAGATGCCAATTAAGACACCTAATTTTATTTTATTTTTTCATTGGAAATATTTATGCAAAAATATGATTCCATATGCAAAAAAAAGGATGTTGAAAAACTCCATGTGATAACTAGGTTGGTTAAAACTTCTCCTCTAATGAGTAATTAAAAAATAGGTCCTGAGATCCATTCCCCCTAAATCTTGAGAGATAACTAGTCACTGTTGCAACTAGTGGCTAATAATGTTATTCATATATAAAACCGGGGTGGGGGGGGTACACTTTTGAGGCACTAGTAATTTACTAGCTTCTTCACTATGAATCATTAATACATGGGAGGGTGAAAGAAATTTATTTCTTTGCAGAAAAAGGAACAATGATGTTCCACTAAAAAGATGCTAACATGACTCAAAAAATGATGTAATTACAAAATAGATGAAAAAGAGACTCACTTTAGATGCATATTAAGAAAAATATGCACATGGATTTCCAAATTGACATAATAAAATCTATTAGGGACATAAGAAAATATAAGGAAAAGGCATAAGAGAGACTTAAAATTGATGTAAAAGGGAACCACTAGGGATGAAAAACCAATGCATAAATTTAGGAAAACTACGCATGAGGAATGAAAAGTGGATGCACAATAGGAAGAAAGGACAAAAATATATAAAAATGATGTTAAAATATGAGAAAAATGATGGCCTTGTTGATGTCCAATTTTACATCCTTAAAACTTGGAACTTTTTAAAAATAATAAGCAACTTAGGGATGTGAATTTGGATACCACAAACATGTATTATAATATTATAAATATTAAGTTTCACACTATGTAATGTACTAACCAACAAGAATACTAATTATTTGGAAATTATTTAAAATATATAAAATTACGAAAAAGTAAATAAGAGAGATAATGACATAGAACCTGCAAATATAACCCTTGTATTGAAAATCCAAAAAAGTGAAGAGCCTCGAGGGTTAGCTCAACTAGTTGAGTACTTATTGCTAAAGCACCTTGCCACTGCAAAGTCACTGGTTAAATTCTCCTTGATGCCCTCGGGGTTAGTATCTGATTAGTTTGGTCGGCGGGATGTGAACCCTTCGGGCGGATCTGTGTAGATTTTCCTGGGACAAAAAAAAAGTGAAATAAATATTCACAGGCCTCTTTGAGGGGGAAATATCCTATTGACCAAAGATCCAATACAATACCAACAAATGCAAAACATTACATAGCCTACTACATCTTAAGGTAGAGGAATCTAAGAACTCAAAAATGCCTTTGACGAGAATCCAAAGGAGAAAGATTGTTGAATAAGCCAACACTTATTAGGATCCAAAGGAGAAAGATTGTTGAACAAGGAATAAATAATCAAAGATAAAGACGTAGAGTAAGTCCTCTTGCTTTGAAAGGGTAGTAACGACCCTTGCCTACCCTACCTGTTGGGGTTTTTCATTGCCCCCTCCCTTTGATTCTATGGATGACCATCTCTAACTGATCACATTGCTCTTGGAACAACTTGGTCATGGTAGGCATGAGGAAAGGAATGATGACATTGGTTTCATGAATGACCTTCAGTAGAACCAATGACACATGATGTATAGGTTGGCTTCTCTTCGATGAGGCTGAAAAATGATTCACGAGAGAATGAAGCTACTAGAAGGAAGATTGGAGCACATGGAAGGACATGTTCATTGTGCTTTCACTCAACCTCCATCCCTAGGTAACAAAACAAACAACCTAGCTCCAAGGCACCCTCTACATCAAGGATTAACATGGGTTGCTTCCAGGTTCTTGGGGTTTTTTGGTATCATTGGGCTATCTATGTGTGGTTCTCTAGTTTGCTTCTTTTGTTTATCATGTGGTTTTATTATTATATTTTGGCCAACGAGTCTGGTAGGAATGAGGCCAGAAGTTTCTTGATATCCCCTCAAGATGTATCTTTGATTTGATCTAATAAAAAAATTAGACTTACAATTTTTTTTACAGCTAATTCTTTTTTCTTTTCTTTTTTCCCATGGAAAAAGTCATAATTTCTATTAATAGTGAGAAATTACATTTTGTAGATGCCTAAGCATATCCATTTTGAGGTTGGTCGCCTCCCAAATATTCAAAAAAGTTGTTGAACAGCAACAACGTCAAATTTACGCATTAGTCTCCACGTAGGGAGGTCATGAAAAAGATACTAGTAATGACTATAAATAGCTGACTATGCCAAAAAAAGTCTATATTCTCCATGCAGGGAGGTCATATAGATCACCAAAACCAAACAAAAAACCAAAAAGCATTGATACAACTCTTGCTATTTGACTGTCATAAAACTCTGAAGGAGCTTGTAGAAAAAACATAAAAATTGTACATGTATATAAAGACAGAAACTGACTGGAACTGTGATGAGCCAAAAAAGATATTTATGATAGGAGTGTATAAAAGATGGCAGAGTGGTTAAGTCTCCCGATGTGTATGCAGATATATAAAAGGTCTGTGGTAGTATTGATGGAAAGTTCCATCAACCTCCTCCTGTATCAACCAGTCCTCTTCCTGCCTGTATGTTGCCTCCTTTGATAAGTAGTTTTCCCTTGTGTTGCGCTCCCTATAAATATGATGACAGACAAAATTATCAAAAGATGCCGAAAGCCTGTGAGCCTCATCCAAAATATGTCTCAAAGTAAATGCAGAGCAGTGTGATGTTCTGTTGAGCAAATTGCAAACAATTTTGGAGTCCCCAAACAATTGGAGATGTGAGCAATGCTTTTCAAGGGCAAAGTGGATGAGATGTTTGGTCGTGGATAGCTCGGAAAAATTATCGGTGCCTCTTCCCAGATTCATTTGGATCTTAAAGCAGTGGTTTTCTCTCAGATGGAGAATGCCCCCCCCCCCCCGCAACCTCATCTTGGGCTGCGCCATCAAAGTAGGCCCAAGGGTGTGTTTTATCTATTAGTTCAGGTCAGATGATCCTGGGGGGAGTTTGAGAGGTGTCTTCCGGCAGTAAGTCAAAATTAGCAAGGATGCGGGGTCTGATGGAATGCCAAAGGGGGTCCTTATGATAAAAAATGGCCCGATTCCTCATTGTCTAGAAAGCCCAGCACATCAGAAGGGGCAGATTTCTGTCTCTACCCTTATGCTTCTCTAACCAGTCCTGCCAAGCTTCCAAGATGGATCTCCCTTGCCATCGATGAAAGGAGGGGGAGGATGTTATGATAAGGTTCCATTGCTCAGTGATAATAGGGCAGTGTAGGAATAAGTGTTATGTGCTTTCCTCATTTTTCCTGCAGAGGTGACACTAAAAGGGCCCATGGAAAGATCGCTTCATCAAGTTTGAGCCCGTGGGGATTTGTTGAAAAGGATGGTCCACATAAGCATTCGGGTTCGGGGGGCTGCTTTGAGCTTCCATAGTGATTTCCACCATTGTTGTACATTCTCTGGCTTGTCATTTTCCATGAGCTTCGGGTATCCTTCCTTGGGAGAGTATCTCCCATTTTTTGCGCAAGACCACACTATCTCATCCTCCCCTTCCGATATCCTGATATGTGCTTGTGTGAGAGCCTCGGTGAATCCCTCCCAAGCCTGATGCCAATGTCCAGGGATGTGGAGATCGCGGGCGAACTTCCAGGCCTACTGGAGAAAAGTGGTGTTTTCCTAATCTGCAATATGGGACAGATGTGATAGTACCTGATCCTCTAATAGTTTAATCAGCTCTGCTGGGAGCCTATGGGCGTTCCCACATCCGATCCAGGGATCCACACCTATACAAACTGTGCTCCCCTGATGGACCCGCCAGGTTAATCCCTCCCAGATAAGGGGGAGGGAGGTCAGGACTGCTTTCCAGATGATGGATAGGCTACCACTAACCCTGTGATCCCTCTGAATCCAGTCCATAACATTCTCAGGGGAGATGTAATTTTCATACACAACTTTTGTCCAAAGGCTGTGCGAGGAGATTAGCTGCCAATCTAGTTTTGCAGCCAATGCTTTGGCGAAAATATCCAACCTTTTTATGCCTCAGCCCCCCATCTCTTGGGCCTTGCAATGGTGTCCCATTTTACCCATGCGAAGAGATTCCCCTGCTTGTTGCCTTTCCAGAGGAACCTGCTGCAAATTTTTTGTAACCTGGCTAGAATTCCCCTTGGAATCCAAGCCAGAGTCATCCAATATACTGGGGTCACTTCCAGCACAACTTTTATGAGAGTGAGTCTACCTGCTCATGAGAGGTACCTATTGTACCAAGTATTTAGTCTCTTTTCCACCTTGGAGATGAGCCAGGTCCAATTGGCAATTTTGTAGCCTGAAGGTTTTAGCCGAAATCCTAAATATTTTAGCCCATCCTTGAGAGGTTGTGATGTAAAGGGGAAGCGGTGCAGAGTGAATTGTACTTCAAGCTGAGAGCAGCCTACTACTGTTAGGGTAGACTTGTGTACGTTAATGATCATGCCTGTAGCCTTCTGGAAAAGATCAAAAACATACTGTAAGGCAGAGGTGTCTCCAATGCTGCCATTCAAAAATATGAGCACATCATCGATAAACAGAAGGTGGGTGAGGGAGTAGTTGTCCTTAATTTTGATCCCTGATATCCTGCCCCTCCTATGTTCTGCCCCTATCAATCTGCTAAGCCCCTCCATAATGAGCAAGAATAATAGGGGTGAGAGGGGGCAACCCTGCCTAAGACCCCTTTCTACAGAGAAAAAGGGTGTGGGGGCTCCATTGAGGAGGACACTGTATGACACATTAGTTATGCAGCTCATAATCCATTTGGTGTACTGGTAAGGGAAACCTAGATGAGTGAGGAGTAGGCGGATATAGAGCCAATTTGCTCTATCAAAAGCTTTGGACAAGTCCACCTTTAATATCATCCCTTTCAGATTCTTGCAGTGCACCAAGTGAAGGAGTTCTTGGGTGGTTCCAATAGCTTCGTGAATCTGGCGATGCTAAAGGAAAGTGAACTGTTCAGGGGATATGTGAGCTGAGAGGATGGGCTTGAGTCTGTTAGCTAGGATTTTAGCTATGATCTTATAGAGGTAGTTGCACAACGAGATGGGCTGAAAGTCATTAAAAGAGGCAGGCTTGTCAGATTTAGGAATGAGAGCAATGAACATGGATTTGATGGCCGGGAGAATTTTGCTGGAATGACGACAGTGCTCAACCACCTTGAGAAGATCCAGGCCCAGGATATCAAAGAAAGCTAGGTAGAATTCAGTGGACCAGCCATCAGGTCCCAGGCTCTTGTCTCTTTGAAAGCCTTGGATGGTAGCCTCAAGCTTTGCCAGTGTTACCTCCTTAATTAGCTCCTCCCCTTCCCCTGCATCCACGAACCTGGGGAAAAGCTCAGCCACTCTCATGATCTCTAGTATGTTGGCTTCCCTCGGGGCCGCGTATGTGTTCTTGAAGTGAGAGGTGGCCAAAGAAGCGAGTTCTCTGGAGGTGAGGACCTGATGCCCTTGATCATTTTGGAGCTCCCAGATAGTGTTGATGGCCTTCCGTCCATTAGCAAACTGGTGGTAGAACTTTGTGTTTTCATCTCCCTCCTTGAGCCAGATCTCTCGACTTCTTAGACGCTAGCTTGCTTCTCTGTCCTTGAGGACTTGAGTCCTCTACTTGGTTAATTGTTCATGGTGCTCTTTTTGTTCCATAGAGATGTAAGTACCTTTCGACTGAGCTTCAAGTGCTACAATGGCCTGCTCGACTTGAGATAAAAGTAAGTCTTCCTATTCCATTTTCTTGTGTGCCCAGCCTCTGGATAAGCCTTTTAGTTCAGTGAGGTTTTTGACGAACCCTTTGGCTGGGTCCTCCTCCTTGGAGATTGGATGTGATTTCCAGAAATCTGAAACTAGCTTGATGTAGGAGGGGTCCCACAACCAGGTAGCGTTGAATTTGTAGGGGGCCGAGATCTTATGGGACCGCTCCCCCACTTCCAAGAAGATAGGCCTATGGTCCGAGATTCCCCCACTGCCTACCCATTGCCTAGACCGGGGGTGGTTGATGTGGAAAGCCTCCTTAATAATAAATTGATCCAGGCTCCTGGCCAGGATTTGACTACCAGTTCGGTTATTTTTCCAGGTGTGTTGAATCTTGGCAGAAGGGATATCTATCCATTAGTGATCCTCTAGCAATTGCTCGAAGAAATAAGTTAACAGGTCTATCTGTGCCATGTGCCCCCATGATTCCATAAAGCCCAGAGAGAAATTCAGGTCCCCGCCTAGGATCACATTATCAGCTTGGAGGAGAGAAGAGTTGAGGAGCCTTTGCCAGAAGGGTTCCCTGTTGTGGTAGGGAACATAGACATTGATGATCATCATCTCATCCTCCAGGTCCATGGAGTAGATATCCGCACCCAAAAACCCCCCACCCCCCAGATGCTCTTCAGGACAATGGATTTTTTCTTAATACCTACCGCAACCCCCCCTGAACGACCCGAAACATCAAGGGCCTGGACGGTCCAACCCGACAACCATGAGTTTAAAAGGGGGATGATCGAATCCGCCTTACAAAGTGCTTCTTGTAATAGGATAATATCAACCAATTCAGATAGGAAAAGTTGCTTCAAGGCTAACTTTTTTTCGGGGCTAGCCAACCCTCTACAGTTGAAGGACAATAGCTTCATGGAGGAGAGTGGGGAAGGGTGTCCTTTGCTCTAAGAACCCTTTCAATGGTTTGTTGTTTGCCTTGAACGACTTCGTCACCTGCTTTTTTTAATGCTTTGTTAAGATTGGAAGGTCTGCCCCTTCCATGTCTGGGGAAGAAAAAAGGAGGAGCAACATCCAGCCCGATGGCATCTGGCCCTCTTTGCTTGGCTATGGAACGGGTAGTATACCGTGGCGTGGAGCTCATTGATGGGGAAGGGGGGGGGGGAGGGGATCGGGGAAGGAGAGGGAGAGTAAGATATGTAAATGGGTTGACAACGTCGGGGGGAGCAGGTCATGTTAGGAATGACCTGTCCGATGGGGGAGGGAGGGAGCCGGGGATCATCAATAGGAGTGGGAGCCTTCGGGGAGGGGGGGGAGGGGATCAAAATCGGAGCAGGAAAATGGGAGGAGAGAAATAATAAAGATGAAGAAATGAGAGAAACAAAGGCATCTGTGGATAGAGACATACCCGAGGAGAAGATGTCGCCTTTTGTTGCCTTTGAGTGCGTCAGTGGTGGAGAGGGAGGCCTGATAGGGTTCTTGCCTCTTTTCTTCAGCGCAGGTGCAAGAGATGCCTCCACTGTGTCTAAATTCTTGTTTTGCTCTGCCAACTGCTCCACCATTTGAGCCACTACAGCCTATGGAGGGGGTTGTTTGGTTACCGGCCCCTGATCCTGCAATTGGTGATCCGGATTATTCTTCTTTAGGAGGGGACAATCCTTGTAAAGATGATCCACCTGATGACATCTCCTGGAATGGTATGGAATGCCCTCATAATACAGTAGCTATTTTCTCGAAAAAGATCTCCATTGGATGATGATATGTTCCTGAAGACCATCTCTGGTGTCTAAGTGCACCAGTATCCTGGCATAGGCCATCATACTCGTGGTCAAATATGACTTGTCAAAATCCATGAATGTACACAAAGAATTACCAATTTCCCTGAATATGTCCTCAGACTAGTATTGGAGGGGCAACCCTGCGAGCCTGATCCATATTGGCCCGATCCCAACCTGTTCGGTCTCATAGGCAAGACAGTTTCTGGGCACCCTATCCTTCTTCTTCTTCTCCTTCAATTGGGTGCCCAGAAACTGTCTTGCCTGTGTGAGGTCAAATGGTGCCTTTGTGGAGGAGGTTGAATGCCTTTATATAGTGTTCTACCTTCATGAATGGGTGTGTATCTTCATTGGGGTCGACTTGACTTGAGGGAGGGTTGACTTGACTAGTTTGGACCCAAAAAATTGAAACTGAGATTTTTAATTTTTCTCTTTTAATTATGACATGAAGAACATGTCTTATAATAATTATTTCAAAGGCTAATAAAGAAAATTACATGAAAAACATGTCTTACAAATTCTTTATACATTACAAGGGCTAAAATATAATTATGAAGACCAACCATAGGTAAAAAAATCCAACACTCCCTCTTACCTAGGGAGGTATTCATAATGACTACACAAATGTTCTTCATGTTGACAAATTTCTCTAAGAAAAGGTTATAGCAAATCATCACCATAATCGGGTCACAATGTGAAACATGGTAAACCAATAGCATCAATCAACTACCATAATTCTAGCCAGATAACTTTGACACGTGGTAGATCATCAACATCAACAAGCTACCATAATTCTAGTCAGTACCTCTGACACATGGTAGATCAGGTATAATTCAAGTCGGTACCTCTAACACATGACACATGATTAGCATCAACTAGCCACCATAACTTTGGTCTATTTGTCATATAATATATAAACTAATCTTGGTTCACCATTATTTTCGTTGGGCCTGATGATAATGAACTTGATGTTGAAATACCACATTCTATCTAAGTAATTTTGGGCCTTTAAGACCATTATTCCTAATTCTAGTCAATATACTTGACATGGGAAGAATGATTGTCATCTACTAGACCATTCTCCCTGATTCTAGTCATATATGACATAAGGAGAATACCAGTCCACAATGTTGTATCATTAACACTCCCTCTCAATGAGAGAGGTATTCTCAACAAGTCCAAGCTTTTCCCTGATGTATACAAACTTCACTCTGGATATAGGATTTGTAATAATATTAGAAATATGCTCAACGATAGAGACATATTGGAGCTTCATTGCTCCCTCCTGCACCATGTCACAAATTAAGTGGTACTTCATGTCCATGTACTTCGAATTTTCATGGAAAACCAAATTATTTGTAACTACCTTCACACAAATTTGATTATCACCGTATATCACAGTTGGTTATAACACATGATCAAAAAGTACTTCATGTAACTTCTAATGCTACACTGCTTCACAACTTGCTAAGATAGCTACAATATAGTTTTCCTCTTTAGTACTAAGTGCAACAGATGTCTACTTCTTGTTCATCCACGAAATCATAAAAGAGACCAAACTAAAGAACCCTTTAGAGGTACTCTTTTTGTCTTCAACACTCCCTGCTCAATTTGTATTTGTATACCCCTACAGTTATATGTCACCAGTTGAAACATATCTCAAGCCATAATTAATTTTACTACAACAGATGTCTGCTTCTTGTTCATCCACGAAATCATAAAAGAGACCAAACTAAAGGACCCTTTAGAGGTACTCTTTTTGTCTTCAACACTCCCTGCTCAATTTGTATTTGTATACCCCTACAGTTATATGTCACCAGTTGAAACATATCTCAAACCATAATCAATTTTAGTACGCAAATATCTTAATACATGCTTTGTCGCAATCCAATGATCATGCCTCAATTCCACATGGAACTGACTCAACATGTGCATTGCAAAGCAAATGTCTAGTCTGGTATTAACCAAATACATTAGTGAGCCAATGAAATTTTGGTACATAGACAGATCTACCAAATCACATTCAGAGTGTCTCAACTTTTTCAGGTCTGTCACCATGGCAGTCGGCATTGACTTATAATCCATCATTCCAAAATTCTTTAAGATCTTGATAAAATATTTTCCTTGACCAAGAAATACTTCACTGAGCTTCTTCCATACTTCTAGCCCCAAATATTAGTTCATTAACCCAAAACCCTTCATATCAAATTAAAAATCCAGATCCCTATTACACTGAATAACGAGATGCTCTGCACCTATTAGACATAAGTCATCAAAATATAATAATAGAATCACAAGTTCAATCTTCTCAACCTTGAAATAAAAGTTTAGATCAACATCACTTTTGGAGAAACCAAGTCTTGTCAGATATTTGTCAATTCATGTATACCAAGGTCTTAGTTCTTACTTAATTCCATACAAGGATATCTTCAGTTTGCAAACATGATACTCTCTTCCATGGACCTCAAAAACTTCAGGTGTCTCTATGTATACTTCTTCCTCAATCATGCCATTAAGAAAATCATTTTTTACATCCATCTGATGTAAATTTCAGCCCATGGAGGAGGAAATAGAAATAATAGATCTAATGATAGTGTACATGGTAACCATAGTAAAAGTCTCATCAGAATCCTCTCCCTCTTTCTTGGAGAATCCTCTAGCCATAAATTTTGCCTTGTATTTTTCGATACTACTATCCACTGCATGCTTGATTTTGAATATCCATTTGGAGGTTACTATTGATTTCCCTTCAGGTCTAGGCACAATCTCCCATACATCATTCTTCATAATTGATTGGTATTATTTTAACATAGCATCCTTCCATACTTGTTGGCTAGTTTCTTCTTCAAAGGTGGAAGGTTCAAAATCAATAATATTTGTCATCAAAGTTGCATATCGAGAATACCTCTTAGGTCTTTTTCTCTCCCTAAAGGTGCCATGTGGTGCTACATGTCCTTCTACTTCTTGCAAGGTAGATCTAAGCCAAGTTAGCCTCTTCTTGTTTTCAAGAACAACAATCACATCCACTAGTTTTTTATGCCCTTTTAGTTCTTATTGATGATTTGATGGATGTTCTGGAAGATTGGATGGCCCGGAAGCTTCATCCTTGGGACCTTCATGTTCTTCGTCATTATCAGAGTCCATGGATACTTCTTTCAATTTCCAATAGGAAATGTTTTCATCAAAGGTGATTTCTCTACTAACTTCAAACTATCTTTGATCTAGAACATAGATAGGCTATAGGCCTTTGATGACTCACTGTATCCAATGAATATTCCTTTCTTTCTTGAAGGCTCTAGCTTCCTTCTCTTATCTTGTGGTACATGGATATAATCATGACAACCAAGTATTCTTAAATGGCCAACTTGAGGCTTATGTCTAGTGAAAGCTTCTTCAAGAGTCTTGTATTCCAAAATTAGATGAAGACCTATGTTTTGAATGTTGACAACTATCATAGATATTTCACTCCATAGAAACATAGGAAAGTCTTAATCATGCATCATTGCCTTGACAAATTATTTAATGGTTCTGTTCATTCTTCAACAACTCCATTTTGTTGTGGATTATAAGGACTATCAACTCCCTCTTAATACCAACTTATTTGCAAAAGATAATGAGCTCCTTGGAGGTATACTACCCTTCATTATCAAATCTCAGGATATTCACCTTCTTTCCCTTCAAGTTTTCTACTTCAACCTTAAATTCCTGAAACTTGTCAAAGAATTCATCCTTCACCTTCATAAAGTAAATCCATGTCTTACGAGAGAAGTCATCAATACATGTTACATAGTACAAATATCCTCCAAGATATTTCATTGGCATTGGACCACATACATCAGAATGATCTACATCTAGAATTTCCTTAGATCTACTTTAGTTGTGTGGAAAAGGCTTCTTGAAATTCTTCCCAAGCACACATCCTTTACATACTTCTTCATGTTCTAACTACAAATTTGGAACACCTATGACCATCTTCTTTATGGCTAGAAAAGCTCTATAATGAAGATGAGCATATCTTCCATGCTAAATATCACATGGTTTAATATCATTATGTACAAGTACTTGAGTAGGTTGTCTCAAAAGTCTATAAAACCTTACTTCATGAATTTAAATGATTTTAGCAAAACATATACTAGAGCCTTTTTCCCATATAAGAACTTTACCATCAACAAATGCTACCTTATCTCCCTTAACTTCCAAACATGAAATAGAAACCAAATTCTTTTTCAAATCTAGTACATACTGTGTTGCTTAGATGAACGTTTTCATATGATTCCAACTTAGTAGAAGTCTTTTCAATGCCCTTAACTACATAACTATTGTTGTCCCCAAGTTCTATATTTTGAGATAGTCTTCTTTACATTAGGCTTGTAAGGTTGTCATGATCTCTTGTAATATGCCTTGAGGTACCACTATCTACTAGCCACAAATCATTGCTATCTGTAATAAAACATGTAAAGGTAGAGAAATAAAAAAAAAAAATCTTTAGTACCTAGATCTTTAGTCTTAGGTATCTTTGGAAGTTCATCTGTGTCTATCGTCATAGCATGTTTGTTTCCCTTTCTCTTTCTATCCTTTTATCCTTTAGGACAATCACTTCTATAATGACCAAATATATGACAATGATAACATTGAACTTTTCACGTGTCTCCCTTTTCTTGAGGAGCAGTTCTTCTTTCTTCGGGTCTTCTTCCATCATTTCATCTTCCTCCATTTCTTCTTTAAAAACCAAACTTCCTTCTTCCTTCACCTTCCTGAAACATGTTGCATATGCTTGAGAGTCACCTTCTTCATGTCTTTGAACCCTACCTCTTGAAATAAGCCTTGATTCTCCTTAAGTACATGCAGTCCATAGTTCATGAAACTTTGGAGATTCCTTTTTAGTAAAAATTCCTAATGCAAATGAGTCCCATGATTCAGGTAAATCATTAAGTGTTGTAGTTACTAATTCCTTTTCAGAAATGATTTCATCGATTGCTTGAAGTTGATCTCTCAATTGGGAAATCACCATGAAATATGAGGCTATAGTGTCATTCCTTGTCATTCTAACATCACGAAGTTCATTCTCCAAAATATTTGCTTGACCAATATTGTTGATGGTGTATGATCCAATTAGGGCATCATACATCTTCTTTGAAGAGTCAAGGTTTGCTACATATGGGATTAAGTTATCTCTAATGAAATCCACAATGATACTTCTAGCTGTAATATCATCTTTTTCAAATTTTAATTTCTCTTCATCTTTTTCAAGTTCAACAACCTTCCCCTTCACAATATCCAAGAGATCATTCTTTACAAGAAGAAGCCAATCCTTGTTTCCCAAGCCCTAAAGTTTGTCAATCCTTCCAATTTTTTTTCATGCAGACTTCATACGGGAATCCATAATCATAGACAAACAAATATATCTTAGATGAGGTATTCTATAATGCTCTTCCATTTACAAAAGATTTCCAAGAGTGATCTCAATTTCCTTTCCTTCACCAAAGCTATGGTTCCATGTTGATTTTTCAAGTGCAATAGATACAAGCACAATATTTCTGAAATATTAATAACTACTTATAACGATATAGTTATTATTTTGACAATTCCATTTTATCATTAAGAAATTACACTTCATAAATTAAACCATAAAGCCATATGGATAGTAGAGATCATAATGCATAAAGAGAACACAAGATTTACATTGGGAAAACCCACTTGGGAAAAAATCCAACAACCTTTTCCTTAGATAAATTATTCGATTCAACAAGAGATACATCTAATGTTGCTAGTCAACTATGAGATCAAAATGATCAACAAGCTATGGTCAAACTTGTTCAAGCATCCCTCTAGTTAAGTTGATTCAAGTTAGAGAAATTATTCAATTCAACAAGAGATACATCTAATGCTGCTAGTCAACTATGAGATCAAATTGATCAACAAACTATGCTCAAACCTAGTCAAGAAGACCTCTAGTTAAGTCAATTCAAGTCAAACATATTCTCTTCAAATTTCACACTCTCTGATTTGCCCAAAATTTAGGCCTACTCGGAATTTCAGCCTATCCAAAAACTGCCTAGAATTTCGACCTATCCAGAAACTTCTCAAAAAGTCACACATGTGAGGTCAAGAGAGAGATATAGATAACAAAGATGAATTCGTCCTTCTTCTTCTTCATCCTTCTTCTCCTTCACTTGGATGCCCAAAAACTTTCTTGCTTGTGTGAAGTTGAATGGTGCATTTGTGGAGGACAATGAATTCCTTTGTATAGTGTCTTTCCTTCACAAACTATTGTGTCTCTTCACTGGGCTCGAGTTGACTTGAGGGAGGGCCCACTTGACTAGTTTGGAGCCAAAAATTCAAAATTCAAATTTTGGAATTTTCTCTTTTAATTCCAACATGAAGAACATGTCTTATAATAATTCTTTCAAGCACTAAATAATGAAAATGACATGGAAACATTCTTACAAATTCTTTATACATTATAAGGGTTAAAATATAATTATGAAGACTCACTATAGATACCAAAATTCAACAAATTAAAACATGATATGACTAATGCGGTCTCCAAAGTTTATTTCCCTTACATAAAGGAAAATATCCCATATTCTCAATAAGGAAAAGATTGCCATTGCATTTAAACTTGTGAACACCATTTTTAGCCACCTAAGATTTATTAGGGATCTCGTTGATGCCACCAATCAAAAGGGTGTATACTCGATCCCTTTCTCATGCAATAAATCCTATGTAAGAAAAATTGTTTGCTCCATAAAAATTAGAATACAAGAACATTGTGCTGACATAAAAACACAATCTCCTGTGCTTCTCAACCCTAGGTGAACACTAGCTAAAAACAAAACATCACATTTTCATTGAAAATGCAAGTATCTTGGCTAGAGTTGACCAATACCACCACAGAAAATTCAGGGAGGCAATTGAAATCAAGAAGAACCCCAATAACCTCAATAGAGATGATGGGTGGAAAATCATTGGAAATTGGACTCCCACCGTCACCTCAAGAGCCATCCCAAGCTAATCCTCCCCCCTCTCTTTCATCTTTTGTTTCTCTTCTTTTGGTGTTTATCCATTTCTTGATCTCTTTTTTTCTTTTAACATCATTTATATATTAATAAATAAGAATATATTATTAATATGTATTAATCATTAATAATCTTGTCATGCTCCTTGTGATAATATTTTAATTATAATAATGTACTATTTTAATTAATGTACATACCACTGGCCCACGAGGTGTAGCTCAATTAGTGATCATCTTGTTATGAAATAATATGTAAAGCATGAAATTAAAAATTCAAATCCTTATGGGTAGACTAATAAAAAAAAATTATATACTACTAACTAATTAATAATATAAGAAATTAATAAATAAACTATTATTAATTTTTAATATTAAATATTAACAATTTATTTATTACTATCATATTCTTTTTTATACATTCACCAATATTATACATATATTAATTTAATATAAATTAATAATATTAATATAAATAATATATTAAGATATGTTATTAGTATAGATGAGAAAAAATGCCTCATAATATACAAGTAACTAGTTGTTTCTATATTTCTTGGTGGCGAAGAGGGAAACTCAGTGGTGTTATGGCATAAGCACTTGGGTTGGAGCGATAATTGTTCATTGCCTTTCGGGATGGAGCGCTCTGCGATAGACTGTGAGGGTTTTGGCTAGCACTCTCACTGATACCTGTAACTCTCTAACCGAGAACCTGTTGCTGCCAGTTACCCAGCCCGGTTTTTCAGGACCATCTGTCTCTTTCAAGATGACTTCTTCTATAATGGGTGATGTTATGGAAACGGAAGAGGCAGTTGATTATTCAGAAGACCCACATCCTGAGCAGGTAATTTTTGGGTGCCCTAATTTATTTTCTACAGAAGCTGGTCCTAGCCAACCTTCGATCCCATCGCCGCATACTTCTCTGATGGTAACCCTACTGGATCACCGTCATCCACAACACTCTGCTGGAAATTCCCCCTGGGAGCCTCCTGCCCTGGACCTCCCCCCTCTGTCTCCTGAGACCCTTCGCTTTCTGTCGACTGTTATCCCCCCGTCGCCTCATTTGACCCCCATCCGCACAATACAACTTTCTTTGCTGCTACATCTTCGAGTCCTCCCACTTCGGCTGCTACAGCTCCCTTTGCCTCCCTTCACTCGCCCTTGGGCTGTTTTGAGGCTCCTTCTATCAAGGTCAGATCTTCAAAATCAATTCATCTGGAAGGCTCCCCGGATCCATTAGTGGATCACCCTTCTGCTTCGCGTACTGGGAAGAAAAGGACCAAGTGTGTCAAAGCGACCTCAAGGGACATATCAATTCGTTTTGGAGATACGTCTGCTATTGGGGAAGCAACTAACATGGCAAGCACCATACTTGTTGGGCATGTTCGAGGGAGAGTGTACTCGACGACCCGCCTCACCCTATGGGTGAAGGAAATTTAGGGAGGGGTTCTCAAGGAATTACCTGAGGTGCAAGTCTTACCCAGAGGCTGGTTTGCCTTGCACTTTGCAAAGGAGAACTACACAGACTTGGTGCTGGCGAGGTACTGGCACATTGAGATGGCGCTGGTTCTGTTAAAGCGATGGAGCCCTCTATTTGACCTGGAGAGAGAACAAATTGGAGCTGGTCTGCTGTGGGTTCGTTTGCCGGGGCTCCCCCTACAGTACTGGAGTGAGGAGGTCTTCATGTGCATTGGAAATGCACTGGGATCATATCTTGATCATGATCGAACCTTCGTTGAGTCAAGGAACAGAACTCTCACTCGCATCCTGGTATATCTGGATACCCAAGAAGGCTTGGAGGAGAAGATCACTTTACACTGGGGGAAATACACAAGGGTACAGATATTGGATTACAAAGCGGTTCCATTTAGATGCCGCAGCTGCCACAGGGTGGGGCATATTTTCAAGGACTGTCCACTCAACAAGAAACAGGAAGAAACCCCTGTGCCATCCAATGTGCCCTCGAGGACTATATCGCCGATCTCTCAGTACACTCCGGCACCAGGACCCCCCATCAGCAACTCTCAAAATGTACCTGGAGCAGCTCACAGAACACTATCGCCGCCGGTCACCAGATCTTGGGCTGCTGCAACATTTGCCATCGCTTTGGGTACATCTCTTTTCACTCCCTTATCTTGTTATTCTCCTTGCTCCTCATTGCATTCTCCATCCATGTCAGTTGAATTTTTCACTTTGCCCTCATCACCGGTCTATGATCCATCTGCACCCTCATTGCACTCTCACCCCTCGCCATCCTCCTCTCCTTCCTCATCTCGCGGGTCAAAATACCATGATAATTTGTGTCCTTGAGTACACTCTCTCGGATCTCATCTTAAGATTGCTGGTTTGGGTCTTGTATCATCTGGGTCGACTCCCTTGTCTGTCTGGGGAAGAAAATCAAATCTTTCAAAAGCCATCAGGCGGGTGGGTGCGGAGGTTGCCTCTGGGTGACAATCTACTATCGATGGGGTTCTTAGAGCAGCGAACACCCCTGGAAATCTCCCCTTATGAAATGTCTTTCCTTGAACTGCAGAGGCTTGGCTAGTGCCTCCAAGAAACTAGCTCTGCGTAGAATTTTTGAATCTGTTCCTTTTGACATTATCCTCCTCCAAGAAACCCTTGGCCCAGCTGACCCTATTATCGCCTCTTTATCCTCCATCATCCCGAGATGGCAGTTTTTAGCTATGGATTCTACTGGTAGATCGGGGGGCCTCGCAATTGGTTTCAATCCTGCATCCATCATAGCACAAGCCTCCTGGGGAGGTCTGGGTTTTATGGGCTTAGACCTCTTCTCGTCTGACCTCGGGACCAGCCTCAGAGTTATTAACATTTATGGCCCCTATCAACAAAGGGAGAATTTTTGGAATCATTTACTGAGCCTATCTATCTTCACTGCTGATAACATCATTATTGGGGGTGATTTAAACTTCTCCTTGGATTATAGTGAATCGTGGGGATCCATGGCTCAAGTTGACTTAATCACTGGTTATATGACAGACCTTCTGGAGTGACACAACCTGATCGAGGTCCCTATGCACAAACCACTCCCCACCTAGAGGAATAGAAGAATTGGAGAAGCTGCTCTTACCCATAGATTAGACAGGTTTATAATGAAAGGTACCCTGATACAATAGCTGCATTTTTAAAAAATGGGTGGGTACTGGCGGCATATCGGATCACTATCCAATATACCTGGAAATATTGGGTCCTCATAAAAAGCCAAAAGCCCACTTCAAGTTCAATCATGGCTGGCTATAGGATCCCTCATATATCAAGATGGTTAAGGATTTTTGGACTCACAACCCGGTAGATAGGTCAGATTCCTTGGCAAAAGGGTTCTGCTCTAACCTTTCCTAGCTCAAGCACCTTTCTATTAAATGGGCCAGAGAAAAATACCAAAAGGACAACACAGCCCTACTGATTATAGAATCTGAACTATCCTCACTATCGGATGAAAGAGGATTGGGGTTTTCCACAGCAGAGGACAAAACCCACCAGGTGGATCTAGAAAACCAGAAGACAAAAATTCTAAGAGATCGAGAGGAATCCATCCGTCTTCGTAGCAGAGCCATTTGGTTAAAAGCTGGGGATGACAACACTCTATTCTTTCATAACTATGCTAAAGGCAGAAAGGTCAAAAATACAATCTGGAATATCCCTCTGCCAGAAGGTGGAGTAGCAGACTCCTTCAATAAGCTCTCTCACCTGGGATCATCACATTTCAAGAATCTCTACAAACAACCTCCTGGCTCATCTATTGCTAATATTATTAATATTGCTGGACACTTCCCCAGGTTTGTAAATGAGGATGAGTCGAAGGCTCTATTTGATCCAGTGACACCTAGGGAACTTGAGAGCACTCTAAAATGGTTCAAAAGGGAGAAAAGCCCGGGGCCGGACGGTTGGACCATTGAGTTCTACATTACTTTCTATGATCTGCTCAACAATGACTTATTGAGGGTTGTGGAGGAATGCAAGGTATCTGGGTCACTGTACAATGCCATCAACTCGACTTTCATAGCCCTGATCCCCAAATCGGACTCTCCTACCTCATTCGATGATTATCGACCCATCTCCCTGTGCAATGTGCTCTACAAGATCATTTCCAAGATTATTGCTAATCGTCTTCGACCTATTCTGTGCCGTAATATTGCCCCTCAACAATTTGCTTTCCTTGAACATCGTCAGATTCATGAAGCCATTGGTTCGGCTTAGGAAGAACTTCACACCATCTGGACCAGGAACCATAAAGCCATTATATTAAAGATTGACTTGGCAAAGGCATTTGATTGTGTCAGCTGGCTCTACATCAAGATGCTCCTCATCCATCTGGGCTTCCCTATCAACTTCATTACCTGGATCATGGCTTGTATCTCCACCCCCACCTTCAATGTTCTGATAAATGGGTCGGCATCTCAGTTTTTCCACTCTGATCGTGGCCTCAGACAGGGTTGTCCTCTGTCTCCCCTTCTCTTCTTGATTGTCATGGATGGTCTGAGTCGATTAATTGCTACAGCAAAGAGAAATGAGGAATTTAGTGGTCTCAAAATATCTGATGATTGCTATCTCACCCATCTTCTTTTTGTGGATGATGTCATGATTTTCCTTGATGGCAACATTAGGGATTCCCGCACTTTCTCGAAAATCCTCACCCTTTTCTCTTCAGCTACTAGAATGCTTGCAAAACATTCAAAATCATCTATCATTCTTTCCAGAACTTCTATCCATGAGTCCCATTTGGCTCGTCAGCTGTTCCCATTCTGCATTAGCCCCTTAGATCGTGGTCTCAAATATTTAGGTTTCTGGATCAAGCGTATCAGCCAAAAGATAGCTGACTGGGTTTGGCTTGTTGCCAAACTGGAAAAGCGCCTTAACATATGGAGCCACCGATATCTATCCAGAGCTGGTAGACTTGTATTAGTTAAATCTGTCCTGGAGGCCACACTGGTCTTTTGGATGGCTCTTGCCTGGATTCCGCGGCGCATCTTGGCAAGATTGCACCAAATATGCAATAGATATTTTTGGAATGGGAACCAGGACAAGCGCATATTTGCATGGGTAGGATGGAAGAAGATAGTTATACCCAAAAAATGGGGGGGTTGGGGATTAAAAGACCTGCCTACATTTGCACAAGCCCTTGCTGCAAAAATGGGGTGGACTTTACTCGCAGGCCACAATTTCTAGACCAGCATTACATACCACAAGTACATCTGGCCTCTTCACATAATGGAATGGATCCGACTTCCAAACTGGCCTAAATCTGGCATCTCATAGGTGTGGAAAGCACTTTTAAAATCTATGCCTCTCATCAGGGACAACCTGGTTTGGAAAATCAACGATGGATCTATGGCTCGTATTGGTACAGACCCATGCAATGGATGCGGAGGCAGACATATACTACCCGAGGCCCTCATACAACACCTACATTCTCAAGAGATCAAAGTGCTAGCTGACATTGCTAATCCTCACAACTCATCCATATTAGATTAGCGCTGGAAATCTGCACTACAGATCAATCTTCCAACCCACTGGCACTAGGAATGGACTGACTACATTAATGCTTTGATAGAGTCACAAATCAGGATTAAATAGGGGCCAGACGAGCTAATCTGGCATCAGTCCGAGAACGAAATATAGTCACCAAATACAGGCTATTTTACGCTGATATCGCACAAGGTACCAGATATGATCTCATTTTGGTGGAAGACATTATGGAAGCTCACTGCGCCTCCCAGGAAAAAACTCTTTTTTTGGTGTATCCTCAAAGGGATAGTCCCCACTGGGGAATATCTCATGCGCAGAGCAATATACGGGCCTACCTGGTGCACCCTATGTAAATGCACTTTTGAATCGAGTCTCCATCTATTCCTAAATTGCACAGCGCTGATGAACCTGTGGCAATCCGTTTCCACATCTATACATTTCACAGGAAAATGGGAAGGTGACGATATTAACAAAGCCTGGGAATCATGGTTTTATCAACACAAAAGATCAAAATTACAAAGCCTACCCATTATTATCAGCTTGTACCTCTGGCTGGCTCAAAACCGGGCTATTTTTGATGATAAACCAGTGAGTCGGCCTCATCTAACTACTCTCATCATATCTGCCTATAACAAATTGCCTGAGCCTCCGCAACCTCGAACTTGTAGACCCCGCGACCCTCCGCATATTGATAAACGTTCTCCATGGGCTTTTTTTGATGGTGTTGCCCAGCAGCAGGGGTGCGGGGGAGGTTTTATATTATACATCAACGAACATCATTTCTTTAAAGTCCGGATGGGTTTGGGGATTGGCTCAAACAATTTTGCAGAAATCATCACTCTTCGCCATCTCATGCATTTCACATCGGGGCATAATTGCATGCACATTCATATATTTTGAGACTCGAAGATCATCATAGATTGGTTCAACAATATTACTGTTTGTCACACACATACACTCAGTAACATATTGGATGAAATAAATATATTGAAGGCACAATTTATTGACATTACTTGCAATCATATCTACAGGGAACACAACAGCAGTGCCGACCAGCTTTCCAAGGAGGCCACGACACTACCCAGAGGAGAGTGGATGATATAGGAGCAGCAAGGATCAAATGCATATCAATGCTATCATCATCCTTATATAAATCCACATTATCATAGGGCAGCTAGCCCATGAGATACAAAACAGGATTGATATTTTTTGAACAACTTTTTGTATATAGTTGACATAACAACTTTTCAGAAGCCCTGCGTGGCAAATATGTATATATAAATAGAACAACAAAATAACATCCTGCGTGATGATTTTGGATATATATCTGATATATTAGACCATATACTGAGCCCTCAAAAGGCTGACAGACTCTATAGCATATGCATAGTGCATCTACAATATGTAATTTTTCAAGTTAATGAAAGATTACGATTTTTCCAGTGGAAAAAAAAAATGTTATTAGTATATTACATATATATTGTAAATTTATTTCCATATTTTAGTGTTTTTTTTATGCGTTGGTTCTTTACAATTAATCTTTTTTTCCATTTCCTATTTATTATTGCTAGGCATGATCATATTTGTTCACATTCTCATCATGATGATAAAGCTCATAAGTAGGTTTGAAACATCGATAATCCAAAATCTCAGGTGATGGATCCATAAACAAATCCCCAATAGAACTTAGATCGCATAAACCTCAAATCTAAAAAAGTGTAGAATAATGAGAAGAGTTCAACATACATTTACCATTTCTACCTATTTTCATGGAGGAACTGGAGTAACTCTTCGAGTTTTTGTTGATGTATATAGTCTAGTTAAAAAATCTCTCCACTTGCAGGGAGATTCAATGTTTACATGTGTTCCTCTCTTACTCCTCTAAGTAAGACAATTTTTAGTGAATCTTCATCCAAAGTGTATTTTTAAGCTCTCTCTTAGCTTAGTTGAAATTTCTCCTCGAAGTATTCCAAGGATTCTGTTATCACTTAGAACTTTTCCCTAGAAGTTTTAGAAGAAGGAAAGGACCGAGGTAACCACAAACCAATCTTTTAAGTATAGGCTCTAGCCAACCTATGACTCAGAGAGGGCTCTCTCTATGTCATTTAGCTTTGTTGGCTGGAATTTTAGGCTAGTTCTGAAGGTTCAAGGGGTTTTGATTTGTATTGAACAGTTGGATGGTGGAATCCTTAAAACAGATGGATAGATTGATGTCTTTGGACCATTGGGCTATGGAGTCGAAGGAGGGCAACTTAACTAGAATTAACTCACTAAAGGGAGTGTTCAAAGGGAAAGCTAGTAGCGTAAAGTGCAGGTCTTTATGCCAGACGGGTGAAATAATCTTAACCAGCGTGAGAGAGCACTTAAGAATTCTCACATCGGGATTAAAATGAGGAACAAAGGATAATCATGAACAAAGGGCAATTAAGAATCCTTTGCTATAGACCACAGGGAGACTACCTAGAGTAAGGAGCAATCAAGAATTCCTTAATTTAGCAGAAAACATTAAAATTCAGAATAGCTAAAACAGAGTGCAATGAAACAAATTCTGAGATATCATTCCATATTATAGCATTCAGATTTAAAATACATTAAAGATTGTGGAAAAACTTTTAAAGAAAAATAACAACACAAGAGAAAATACTTGTCTGCACTTCGCTCTACACATCAATCTAGTGAAATGTCTTGTCTTTATTCCTTAATCCAGCTTGCTGGTCCAAACAGTGATACAATAGCTTACAATCTTTGATCAAAAGGTCCATAGAAATGTCTAAGAATCCACCCTACATACTTCAAATTGTGAAGTATTTATACAAAATTGATTACAAAACATCTCCAAACAAACTTGAGATTAAATCTAGGAAATACAAATATCTTCTTGCAAGAAGATAGAGACAGCTATTGAACTATTTCATGCTCTCCCTTTTATTGTGGTACTACTGGATTTTATGGTTGGATTTGTAGCCCTTTATGCTGGCTTGCAGTTGTGGTCTTTTACGCTGGAATCTTCTTCAACTTTTATCTTTCACCTGATACTCTTTGACCCTGATACTCTTTGACCTTGATACTCTTTGACCCTGCTATCCTGTTTTCATCTATTTACCTCGCTGCTCTATTTTTACTATGCAATAAAATTTTACTGTAAATTTCTCACAATAAATCAGTCATGCTTTCCCACCATTCTACATCAGGTAATTTGAAATTCATCATCCTTCGGTATATCTCATCAGCTTCAGTATACTTGTCAAAACTGGGCTTGGTGATGAATAAGTGTTGTACAACTCATTTTTGAGGAAACACAAGTTCTCAAAAGTGTTATATAAGACTTTTCCTGTTGGCAGTGCTTTAATAGATGAAGTGCTAGCTTGTTCTTTAGCCAACTACCTGAGTCTATTGTCATAGTCCTGCTGTGTCATAAGCTTGTCATTGATGACCAATGGATTGGGCAATCCTTTCTCCCTCAAAATTTGGAATTTGGAAATGAATCTATCAATGGCCACCTGCATGTTCTTGCACTTTTCCTCCAAGTTTAGCATTAGGTTCCTCTTGGAAAGAACCTTTCTTATTTCCAAAATAGTTTCAGTTCTTGTTTAGTCAATTTATTGTTATCTAAATTGCTAGTATTAATTGTCAACCCGGGGCTCGTAAGCTGATGAAGTGAGGGTGTACTATATGTACTTAAGTAACTTTCTTAGAGCTTTTGTTGTTTAGGGGGCTTGTTTATGATTAACTTATCTTCCTAAAATGGAAT
>APFE031367687.1:0-15284 GCA_000404065.3 Pinus taeda
ACAACTTTGAATATCTTAGGTAGTTTTCAACAGTCAGAGTGTTGATTGATCTAGAACTCTGACTGTGTCAGATGATCTGGTTTAATTTAAAATTGGGCAAAACATACCAATGGAATCATTCCACCATATAGAACTTTGAATGTGCCTGAAATTCCTATTGGATTCTAGTCAAATTTGTGGTTGGAAAGAGGGTGTAACCAATTCTATTTTGTTAAAAACTGGTTGTGTTAACATCACATCTAGAGTTGACCAGGATGACCAGTGGGCAATGTATCTAAGAACTAGTGGATGAAAGGATAAATTCACAGCTCTATCGATTTCATATAGATTATCATGATGTCGCTACCAACATTTGATGATAATTTGCAATATCAAGTGCCATCCTTTTGGAGTTTATGCCTTACGGCATTTCCTTTGCAACATGTGGTGCAAATGCTAGTTATACACTTCACTTGGTTAATTTTGCTTGTCCTAAATATCTGCTTTACACCAGACCTTTGCCCTTGTCAAAGACACTCAGGACTGCACTTATTCGCGTACCTTACATCTCATCTTAAGAGTCAAGACTTGGTCAAACTTTTTATCATGGGAGTAGATCAAGCTCCTGATTGGGATCAGAATACTTGAGGTGCAAACCTCAGATACTATTTTATTAAAATTTATGTGCTGATATTTAAGAGGAGTTCACACATAAAATTAGGCAGGGTCCAATTTTATACCTTTTTAAATTACACCGAAAACAAAAAGCTACAATAGAAAGAAGGGTTTTCTAATCTTATAATAAGTAGCTTGGCCAGAGTTTCATCTGACTTGGAAAAACTAGTGAGTGATTTGAAAAGTCAATCTAAGATGATCGAGAGTGCAAGATGTTATGGCCTTAGACAAAGAATCCGCATAGAATAAAAAGGTTGCAACAGACTCCATGGGAATCAAACCCATAACCTAAAACCTGGAAAATATCTCAACAAATCAGTCTAAACAACATATTTCGCGAGCAATTCATATAAAACCAAAGCACTATGACAAACATACCAAGGATATTTGTGTTTTCATTTTTTTCCCAGAAGAAACCTATTCTAGACATAAAATAACATGCGGATGAAGCAATCAATAACATGGCTGGAACATTAAATAAAATGTCAAAAGCTTAAATCTTACCTCTAGTGGGTAACGTGTAAGATTGACAAATTTTAAATCTTTGTGAGGTGATGAGACAATTATATCATTAACATGCCTTATCCATGTGAGAAAACCTTTATGCCTAATTAAAAATAAAATTTATAAAATGTTAAATTTGGAAAAGTTAAATCTGGGATTGTTTAGGATATTGAATGGGAATTGAGAGTAGATAATTAATATTCTTATGTTGATTTTTTTATAAAAAAATAAAAAATAAAAGTTAATTACTCATTGAAGTTTTTACGAATAATGTTGTTTTTAATCTTATATTTCAATAACAATAAAGATAGAAAAATGAATAGATAACCTAATGAAAACGCCATCAATTAAATTTTCATTGAAGATAATGAATATAAAATTATATGTTTAGATTAAGAGTTATTTTTAAAGTTCCTATTTTTTTTAATATGTAAATTTGTTAAGTTTAGTCTACTTCATTATTATTCTTTTTGAAATAGGCATATAAGAATAAGAAATTATTTTATATTAATAAATATTATGTATGGTTACATATAATTTTGGATTAATAAAATGGTTGATAAAATAAAATTCTTTTTGACATGATTTTGATTTAATTGTTTTTATGTCAATTTATAATAGAAAATTATAATATAATGAGACTAGTATTTATTTTGTGGATACGGAGGAAACTTTTACTTAAAGCTCGGTTGTTATTTTAATATAGAGAGAAGTGCATGAATATATTTATTAGTGATTGCATGGATAATTAAGGTCATGCAAGCTCTCTAGTGAATTTCGAGGTTGATTTTTATTTTTATTTTTATTTTATTTTTAATTTTATTTTTAATTTTTATTTTATTTTTTAATTAATTTTTTAATTTTTTTTCTAAATGCTTATGTAATGTTGTATAGCTAAATGTAACATTCAAACTTGATTCACCACAAGGGAGACCATGGCTCCTAAGCGTCGAAGACAAACCCAAGGCACCCCTGAGGTGGAAACCCCACCTCTCGCCACTACAGAGATTGGAACCCCAGCTGAGCAAGCTATATTACGTTCCCTTGGGGAAATGACAAATACCTTTAAGGATTGGGTCACAAGCCAAGGACAAGGCCAAAGAAATGATCAAAGTAAAGGAGGAGAGTCAGAACGAAAACAGAGACAAGACCTAAATTCTCAGTTTAATGTCGAAGATGGACAAACAAACCTCGATATTATGAAAGAAGTCCAAAAATCCAAATTACCAGAGTTCATAGGTCAAGAGGGGGGTTCAAAAGCAGAAGCATGGGTAATTGGTGTCAAAAGAGCACTTAGCTTTAGGGCATACACTTCAAGGGAAAAGGCCCAAATATCAATGAGTCTACTAAAAGGAGACGCTCTATTATGGTTGGTAAATGAAGAAACAAAGATGCAAGTCACCCCATTGCAAGTTACTTGGGAAATGTTTGAGGAAGCCTTTCAAACCAGGTACTTATCAGAGGAGTACAAACACCAATAAGCAGGGGCCTTCCATGCAGTGCGACAGAATGGTAGATCTATCGAGGACTATGAAGTTGAATTCTATGCATTGGTCCATCACATGGACTATATGGCTGATGATAAACGTCAAGCTGAAAGATTCTTACATGGACTCGATCCCTTTGTCCGAGCGGAAGTCACCATGTGGAAGCCCACCACTATGGCAGTGACCACTATTTTAGCCAAACAAGTCCTAAGGACTATAAATATGAAAAAGCGAATGGTGGTTGATGGAAATATGGGGAAGGAACACCCCACAACGAGGGTAAATAGACCAAGGGAGCATCCATATGGATTCTAGGGAAGACAAAACAATGTTTCTCGGATCGCTAGTGCAACTTCTAGGTTGCCTCTGGGAGGAGGCAGGGGTCAGCCCTACTTGAGAAGAACTAATGGTTGGGGGTAGAGGATTTGGTGGCCAAGGACAGGTACAAAGTGAGAATCAAGATCAAGTGGAATTTTGGCAATGTGGAGGTCCACATTATAGAAGGCATTGTCCAAGGTATCAAACTGGGATTAAACAACAGGGACACAAAGCAAAAGGAGGAAGACAGCAGAACCCACACCGAATTCATGCAGCCATAAACCATCGCCAGGTCAATCACCAAGCCACAGTGGTGGAGTCCGCAGGTATGATCAATAACATCCCTCTATCTGTGTTAATTGATCCAGGTGCCACTGATAGCTTTATTTCTCCTTCAACACTACTTAGATGTGGATTGACAGCTCATGAGCAAAGTAACTTTAGAAAGGTAGAAATGGCATCAGGCTCTCAACAATCAGTAGGATCAATGGTAAGAGATTGTAGTGTCAACATTGGGGGGTGTGATACCAAGATGAACCTGTATAGCATGACTCTAGGGACTTATGACTTAATTGTAGGAATGGATTGTCTTGAATCTCATCAAGCTATAGTGGATTGCTATAATAAGACAATTCTCCTAAAAAATTATCAAGGGGAAACCACAGTAATAGAAGGCATTGAACGTGATGTTACGTTGCGCCTCATATCAGCCAAGAAGGTTAATAAGTGTATGAGGAAAGGATGCAAGATTTATGTGGTAAAGATGGTTTGTGCCAACGAGAAGTCCTCGGATAAGTTGCACCCACTACTTTCTGAATTTGCATATGTATTCCCTCCAGAGCTACCAGCTTTGCCTCCAGTTCGAGAAATCGATTTCTCCATTTCTTTGAAACCAGGAACAGAACCCATATCCAAAATACCTTATCGAATAATTGTCCCAGAGCTTAATAAGTTGAGTATACAGCTTAAAGAACTTCTTGATGAAGGATTCATCCGACCAAGTGTGTCACCTTGGGGTGCACCAGTGATCTTTGTGAAGAAGAAGGATGGAACTCTTAGGTTATGTATTGATTAATGAGATCTAAACAAGGCCACCATTTGGAATAGGTACCCCATGCCTCGAATAGATGACCTCTTTGACCAACTAAAAGGAGATTCAATATTTTCCAAGATAGACTTACGGTTAGGTGACCATCAACTAAGAATCAAGGAGGAAGACATACCTAAGATGGCATTCAGAACATGATATGGACACTATGAGTTTACTGTTCTGCCATTTGGTTTAACTAATGCCCCAAAAACCTTCATGAACTTGATGAATAATGTCTTCTGAAGATATTTGGACCACTTTGTCCGAGTGTTCTTGGATGACATCCTCATTTATTCCCACAATGAGAAGGAGCATCAAGAACACTTGGGATTGGTACTTCAATGCCTTAGAGAACATAAGCTATATGGGAAACTTACTAAGTGTTCCTTCTTTGAGAAAGAAATTCAATATCTAGGCCATACCATTAGTGGGAAAGGCATTGCAGTGGATCGCAACAAGATAGAAACTATACTGGATTGGCCTAATCCTCGGAATGTCAAGGAAGTACATAGCTTTATGGGGTTGGCAGGCTATTATAAAATATTTGTAGAAGGGTTCTCACATATATCTAGTCCCATCACCCACCTCCAAAGGAAAGGGGTTAAGTTTTAATGGACAAGTGAGTGTGAGAAAGCATTTAATGAGCTAAAACAACGATTAACAACTACTCAAATATTAAAGGTACTCGACATGGACAAGGACTTTCGTGTATGCACTGATGCATTAGGAGAAGGATTAGGTGCAGTCTTGATGCAGGATGAAGGGGTTATCGCTTATGCTTCACGTAAACTCAAGACCCATGTAATCAATTATGCTACACATGATCTGGAATTAGTGGCAATTGTAATGGCCTTGAGACTATGGAGACATTATCTGATGGGGCGTCAAATTGAATTAAGAACAGATCATAAAAGTCTTGAGTATATCTTCACCCAAAAGGACCTTAAAGCTCGACAACGACGTTGGAATGAGCTATTTAGTGAATATGATTTCAGGATATCCTACATCAAGGGGAAAGAAAATAAAGTTGCAGATGCTTTAAGCAGGAGACCTAGAGTTCATTCAATATTATCATTGAAGATAGACTTGAGAAGTCAGATTCTAAACCACCTAGTAGGGGACCCGCAATATCAACAAATAAAATTTGCCTTACAAGAAGAAGTACCAGTGGCAACCAAGTGGGAAGGATACACCTTAGATATTGATGGATTGCTACGATATAAGGGTAAGATGTACGTCCCGGGTAATGATGAACTTCGGAAATTAATAATGAAGGAAGCCCACCAAGCTCCATATGCTGCACATCCAGGAGTCTAGAAAATGTGTGTGGATTTAAAACACCTATTTTTCTGAACAGGAATGAAAAAGGATATAACACAGTTTGTGGCCAGATGTTTAGAATTTCAATAGGTTAAAGCTGAACATCGACACTCGGCAGGTCTTTTACAACCCCATGATATACCAGAAACTAAGTGGGAAGTTGTTTCGTTGGATTTTGTTGGAGGCTTACCTATGACATCCCAAAGACATGACTGCATTATGGTTGTTGTTGATAAATTAACTAAGAGTGCTCACTTCATTCTAGTTAAGACTACCTTTGAAGCACCAGCTATTGCTCAACTTTTCTTAAAGGAAATAATTCACCTTCATGGAGTGCCCCAAAAAATAATATCTGACAGAGACACCTGTTTTACTTCCAGATTTTGGAAAAGCCTCTTACAATCTATGGGAACACAACTAAACTTTAGTACTGCATATCAACCAGAGACAGATGGGAAAACAGAAAGAGTAAATCGAGTATTAGAGGACATGCTAAGAATGTATGTCATGGATCAACAAAACCAATGGGAGAAATACCTTCCCTTAGTGGAATTTGCATACAACAATAGTTATCACAGTTCAATTCAGGCATCTCCCTTCGAAGTCTTGTATGGAAGACCATGTTGTACTCCATTAAGTTGGGATTGATTAGAGGATCGAGTCATGTTGGGACTTGAAATTCTCCAAGAAATGGAAGAACAAATGGCCACAATAAGCAAGGGCTAAAAGAAGCAAGGGATCGCCAGAAAAGTTATGCTGATGCAAAGAGAGTTGATAGAAATTTTGAGGAAGGAAGCCAAGTTTCTATTAGAGTAAAACCCTCTAAAATTCCCTTTAGGATTGTTAAGGGAACAAATTTATCCCCTAGATTTGTTGGCTATTCACGATCTTAGAGAGGATCAGACCAGTTGCTTATAAGCTCGAACTGCCATTCCATCTAAGAAGGATGCATAATGTGTTTCATGTTTCTATGCTTAGAAAATATGTACTCGACCCATCCCATGTTTTGAAATTTGAAAAATTGCAGGTTTCCAAGGAGGGAGTCCTTCAGGTCGAACCATTCTGTATACTAGACCGCCGGGTTCGTCGGCTCAGGAACCACGAGTTTGAGCAAGTCAAGGTCTAGTGGGACCAATATAGCCTAGGGTTAGCTACCTGGGAAGATGCAGATGTTGTTTTTAATTACTTTCCTTATCTACTTGATTAAAACTGTGTGGTGAACTAATTAGGAGTGCTTACTTAGTTAAGACAGATACATTCATGGAGCATCTAAATCATGTTTTATTGTTTAAATTTTATGATACATCTAAATCATACACTATGATTTCGGTTATAGTTTAATTAACTGTTATGATGTTGAGTATAATGTTGGATGAGGTTTCGTGATATGATGGTATGAGGATAATGATGCACATGTGGTTCTTATAATTGTTATAATTGTTACAATAGTGATGATGTATGCTTATGATGATGATGATATGCATAGGCATTATGATGTTATGTTGAGGTATATTGACATGTTCATTTACTACGTGATGATAGGTATTTAATGTTGAATGTTGATGTTATAAATTTGGATGGATATTATGATGTGACGCATGGGGTAATTATATGTAGAGTTATGACCTGCATAAGTTTTTGACAACAATGATGTTATGTTCTCATGATGACATGTAAGACTTGACATGTGGATTATTTTCTATGATACTATGATTATGACTAATGCAATGGTTGCATGTTGAGATGTGGTGACTGATAGGAACTCCACAAATGGGCCGAGAGGGTCGGTTTATTTGATGATCTCGTGAGAGCCCATACTTGCGAGGGAGAATATGTAACACCATATGGGTTGGGGACAAACTCAATCAACACTACATATGCCAGTGGTTCCTTTGTCTTGTATAGCTCTTGATGGATAGCTCTTGAGGGGCTATGGGACCATCTTGAGGAGGCCAAGTGCCTGACATTGTAGGTTAGGTGCCTAGTATTGGATTGGGATGCTGAAGTCTGGTGGGGGTGTAAGGACTTCGATGCCTAGGGTTGTGCACCTTAGTAGTTGTGGAGGGAGTGGGCCAACCTTGCGAGATGCCCAGAGTCATTGAGTACCGTACCAGATGCCTGCCTTGGGGCAGATGAGGTCTGAGTTAGGTGCGAGCCTTGGGGCTAGCCTTGGACTAGGATACAGATAGGGGAGGCTTATGCCTGGTTCCGAAAGTGGGAAAAAGGACACAGATTCCTTGAAATTTCCCGGTTGTTGTGAAAACTTTCGATGCCTGCTGGTTATACTAGTTCAGCAGAGGGTGTAGGGCAAACATGAAGTAATAAATAACTAAATAAATGAAATGTTAAATAATTCAACTTAACTTTGAGACGAAGTTCCTTAAAGAGGGGGAGTATGTAATGTCCCCTAATAATAATAAAATAATAAATAATAAAATATAATTATAAAATATAAGAAAATAATTATAAACAATAAATAAAAGATAATAATAATAATAAAGAAGAAAATAATAATAAAAAATAACAATACTAGAGTTTTAAATAAATTAAATAAAAATAAACTGTAAAATAGTAACAAATAAGTAAAGTTAACAAAAAGTAAAATAAAATAAGAAGAGTTAAATTAAAGAAAACTATAAAATAGTAAAAAATATGTAAAGTTATTAAAAAGTAAAAATGAATAAAATAGGAAAAAATTATATTAAGAGAATTACTAAATTAAGTTAAACTTAAAATAAACAAATAAAGGTTGCATGTTGACACATGGAGTGTGTGCAAGTGGTTCCCCTTCTAATGTTTTCTCTATTTAATAGATGGTGAGGAAGATGAGAGGCATTCCATCATCTATTCTCTTGGGAGAAAAGTGTTGTGAAACAAAGGATTCCCTGGTAGTAGTATGTTGATTGTTGGCTTGGGGGTGGCTAGTTGTAGCAAGATTTTGTGCAATTGAGCCTACAGTTGGGTGGAGAGTCGTCCCCAAAACTTTGTTGTGGTTAGCAGGATTCAAATAGCGTTCAACTCTGAAATCACAAGTAAGGAATATCATCGCCACAGGTAAGTTGTCTCTGCTCATATCTCTGAATTTCGATGTTAAATAGTTGATAAATTGTGTGTTGATTATAAATAGCATGATTAATCTAATTAGTTGCATATTTTAATTACACCTTCCAAGCTGAGTACTATTATAGGTTTCCAAGGGGCACACTCATCTCAACCCTCGTGTGTTAGAACCTCTCATGCACCTTCCTTGGCTCGCTATAGCTGTCACACCCTTGCTACCAATAGAGTTATCTCACTTGACTCTATGCGAAATCGCAGTCAAGGTATTACCGTAAGACCCACAACTTGGACTCCTACACCAAATGGTCTGAGGTCTAATTTGGACTTCTTACCAAGGAGATCCCCTTACATGTTGGCAGGTCCAGCACTGTCAACAAGAGGGGCGTGGAAATCTCTAGAGAATCGTCTTGGTGGATATGGTCTAAAAAACTTGTTTGTGTTTTCATTGAAGTGTCTAAGCTTGGTTATCACCACCAATGATTGGAAAACTACTCATCTCTTCGACAAACTGCACAAATTTGATATATTTTTAAGACCGAAAGGTTGATTCCCATTATGATGCTATAGAAGGCCCTCTGCCCACTTGTATTACCCCCCCCCCCCCCCACATTTAAATCCTATTGAGAATTGACTGGGGAATAGAAATAAGGAATTCTGACTCTGAAATGATGGATGACAGAGGAATGGAGGAAGAAAGGCTTCCTTCACACACATGCTCTTAAGGAAGTAAGGAAAAGCAATGTTGAAATACCAACTAATCGAACCCAGAGACAAGGAAGTGGGGATCGTCACAATTAGGTAGGCGCAATTCATAGAAAAGAAGGTTTAACGAGTAGGGAATCCTCCTAATGTCCCACAATCTCAATAGAAATGCACACTCTTCTCAGGAGTTGATCGAGTATAAATCTAATTACAGTGCCCACAAGTAAGCTTAATTCTTTCCTCCATTATACTATATCATTGATTTTTATCATTTTGAATGCCTCCCTACTTAAAATTTCTTTGATTTTGTTGGGAGTTTTTGCACTAGATTGGAAACATGGGCTTTGCTCCTATACTCCATGGCTCTCAACAATGTCATGTCTCTCACAGCAGCATGGAGTGAATAAATAGAAAACTTAGCAAGTCATCTTCAAATTATGTTGGTGTTTACGTCCTTAAATCACTTTGAGAAATATTTAGAATCATTCCTCCTGGATGTTAACCTTTTGTTAACTAAGTGGGCTTTACTTTCCACTTATATTTCACCATATTTGGGGTTGTCCCTGCCAAGATTTCTGCTTGGTTTGGTCTCAAAAACTATAGTTAATTGTGTTGGTCACATTAATGTGGCATCATCGTTTTGGGTGATTTTAAACCTGGGTATGACCATTGAAGGCCATTTGATTCAACAACTTAGCCATAATTTTGCTTGCCATAGTTTCCATACAACCTATGCTAAGGGGATTTTGAATTTGAACCCAAGGATGACCATGGAAAATCACTTCATTTAACCACTGAACCACAATCTGCTTGATATTGTTTCCCTACAAGTCTCAAATTCATCAAAATTTGTTCTTCGAATCCATTTCAACGTCCTCTAGAATGGCATTGTTTTGAGAATATGGATTTTAAACAATCTTATTTTTGTTTTGTTCTGAGGCATAGATTTTGATCCATTTCTAAATAATTGCCTTATGTTACAATGTCTTTTGGGTTGATACATTTTATTGTTTTGTGTAGGATTTCCCGACATAGTGACTTTTAAATCATGTATCTTTTGTCATTTTATTGAAATCTTTTGCTTCCTAATTCATTCAGTGTGTTGTATGATTATGACTCTTTTGAATTTTCTATTAATGCATTTTCGTGCATCTTAAAATTCTCCTATTCTTCTCTTGGTAATATTTCATTTGGAGTAATTTATACATACCCTAGAGGCCTAAACTGGTATTTGATAGTAGGAATCTTCGTAAAGTTCCATTGCAGAGCATTAAGAGTAATGTGTTCTGAACGTTTCTCTTTACTCTACCCATTTATTCTTCTTTCATTGTCCCATAATACTATAATCCATTTCAAAGATTTGTAGAGATCTGCCCATTTTCTCTTCTTGTACCTTTCCATACTGAGTTCCACTTCATGCCTTTGTTGTGCGCCAAGTCGACTTGACTAAACTCAGTTGACTAAACTTAGCCGCATTGATCCACTAAGTCAACCAATTCCTTAGCTTTAGTTGGGATTTCATTATCGGTTGATGAAGTCGACAGGTATAAGTTAGATGTAGGCTTATGTGGGTAGACTTAATTAGCATGGGAGTAAATTATGAATAAATTTTAATTTTACCCGCATTAAATGTCATTTGATAGAGATTTTTAAATTTGAGACCAAAATTGGCTTATTAAGTTATGAATAAATTTCAACCTTGCCTACATTAAATGTCATTTGATAGATATTTTTAAATCTGAGACCAAACTAGTAAAAGAGTGGGTAAGGGAGAAAGCTATTTTCTCTTTGTTTCAACTCTCTTTTATGTATTCTCCGAATAAAATGTTGCAAACTTATTGAATCAATATCATCAAATACATAAAGTGAATAAAAAGTTTATTAAATTTGAACAACTTTCTCTTTTATGTACGTTTATAGATTAATTGGATAATATATTTAATGTATGAAATAATTATTGAATTTGAATAACTTTCTCTCATATTCTCATATATATTATTTGAATAAAAGTTTACATACTGATCTAACCAATCTCTTGAAATACATAATGAAATAAAAATAATTATTGAATTGGACCACAGACTCTAACTTCAAAGTTTTCCTAGCGGTAATAAAGAAAAAATTTAATACCTCCACTTAATAGTGCTTTATACCGAAGTTTTAAAATTCTACACTTCTCATCCTCAATCAGTTCTAGTGAGGCCCATATTCTAGCGGAATTCTCCTTGGCATTGTGTCGGGGATGGTTGCACACCTGCAAAGGAAAAATGGGATAAATAGATTACAAGATTTCACCAATTACGGACAAAAAAATTATCAGATTTATATTGCATAGATGTTGAGGACAAAGGAATTATGAAATAGGAGGAGGAAGATGGAATAATGGCATTAGGTAGATAAAGTGTTGTTGCCAAAAGGTTCAACTGCTTCCCGGTGCACGGCTCGGGGTCTAGATGGACTGATGAGGTGGCCAACACGATGAAGTTTTGACGTGGAATTTTGTTATTTTGAATGCAGTTAGATTATTTATGCAATGAAAAGTGTTGTTTCTAAAAGATTCAAACGCTTCTTGGTGCATGGATGGGGTGCAGAGAGTTTGATGAGATGGCCAACACATTGAAGTTTTGATGTGGAGTTTTGTGATTCATAATCTCAAAATTTATAAGACATTTTTTTCCTACATAGGTATTTTTATTAAGAGTTAGCCATTCATTAATTCTAAGAGGTGGAGCCTCTGAACTCAAAATTGGATAGAGGGCAAGTGCCAATAACTATGTTAAGAAACCAATTTTTTTTAATACTACAAAAAACAACTTGCCCTAATTATGAAAAAAAAACAATAATTAAGAAAAAAAATCTTTTTGTTAACTTATTATTACAAAAATATGAAATTAATACTTTATTCTTATTTTTTATTTATTCATGGCACAAACCCCAAGGACATTTGTTGCATACAACTCTGGTTTATATTTATCAATAATATTTTAGAAAAATTGTTAATGGAAATTAGTACATGTAATTTAAAGCAATTCAAATTAAATATATGTTATTATAAAATTAGTAAAATATTTAGTAATGATAATTGAACTAATTCTTAAATTCCATAATATAATTAACCTTTTAAATTAATTTGTTGTGAAATTTAATTATTGATAAAAAAAAAATTAAATATATTGATAAACATAAAAAAAATAACAATTCTAATTTAATTAAGCATCTTGATTTAAAAAAACAACAACAAAAACAAACAAACATTTAATGTGAAGGAATGATATAATAATTATTTAAATTTTTCCTATTATAAGGATACATGAAAATTGGTATAATAAACATTCAGATAAAGAGGAGTTAATTTAACATTTTGTATTTTCCCAAAACATATAAATAAGAGTTGGGAAGCAGCAAGTCCTTGCCAATGTTAATTGAAGACTTGAACCATGTGAATTGAAGACATGAACCATACAAAAGGAAGATTGGTAAATTGAGATCGATGTATGGATACTACTTGACCTGGAGACAATGCCCGTAGAACAAACAAAATGAGGGAGGTAGGATGCACAGTGGGTATAATATATAGAAAAAGTACAGTGGGCATAATGTACAAAGTGGGTAAAAGTGGTTTCTAAATATCCTAAGTATGGGTTAGGTTCCAAAGTTGATTTCAGGGCTAGTATATGAATAGTATGTAGTTCCTCACGTCATTGGTAGACAACTAGACAATCGTTTCCCATTTCTCATTCAACCAACCGTTTCAGTTCTTGTCATTGATGAATGTCTACCATTCATAGGCACAAGTGGTTGTGGTCATAGGAAACTTCTAATAATAAACACTAGAGAAAATATGATCCCGCAAGCAACATTATTTGGCATAAAAAATTTCATTGGTTACTTATTACAATAGAAGACACTATGATACAATTTAAATTGATATGCAACTACTAGAACAAATCTAGAAGAACCAAAAACTCATTTATACAATAGACTTACACTTCTAAATTGATGAGACTTGTTTCTTTCTACAAGCATGACTTGATACTAATCAAAGGGTATGTGCTTCATGTGCATTTTTTAATCTATGTAAGTATCATTGTGGATTTTTGTGAGGCATAATAGAAACTTGGTCAAACTTTGCTAAAATTTTGTAAATAGCAAGATGTCATAATACATGAAAAAATTATCATCATAAAGACTCGTTTATCTTATCTGTAGAAGATTTTTATAGTAGCAACTCTTTAGTGCCTCATTCAAGCTGATGACAGTCATTAGCTTACAAATTGTCTAATTTATCAGGTGTCTCTTGAACAAAGTTATTCTCAAGAATAGGTTGTGCAATCTTTTAGTTTATCATTTATAATTTCTTGTATCCTCAGAGGAAACATATATGAATTAAATTTTTAGGTGCAAAGATATAGAAACCATGAAATTGCCTGTTTTTTGTGGATTGGAGGATGTATAGAGTAAATCCATTGATGTCAATGAAAATGAAAAAGCTCAGAATATGTAAAAGGTCAGTGAATTTGAACCTTAGAATGGGGTTGTTGTCGAGAATAATAGTCCATCCTCGTTGCCTTAGATCTCACAAAGGGTGAGTGATGAGTAGTCCAAGTCAAAGAACAATATATGGTATTTACAGGTTATTTCATGTGTTCATTACTTGTAGTGGAGAGGAAGAAAGATGTGGTACATGCATGCTTCAAGCTAAAGGGGAGTTATGAGTTGTATTTACAAATAAATATGCATTAGAGGAAACAAATTTCCACCCTACAGATTAAATATATATTTGTATTTTGAAATGTATATATAAGCAACTTTCATACTTCTTTAATTTAAATTTTTTAATATTCTTCAAAATAATTTGACATTGTACTAAGATTTTGAATTCTTAACATCTTTAAAATAACTTACAAAATGTTTTATGCTTGGACCACGAATCTATTCCTTTTGAACATTAGATAAAATACAAAAACTAAACCTAGAAATGAATTTCTACAAATTTGAGATGAATTTAACCTAGTTTTCATAGGCTAATTTTTTTATCAATTATTTTTTATTTGTAGTGTTATCCGTGTTACTTTGCATTACATTTGTGCCTATGTGAGTCAAAATTTTCCGTAATCATGTTAACACACATCAATAAAACCTATGAGGATTCATAAATGTCTTGATATAGGTGATCTATGAAAATAACTTTTCAAACAACAAACAATAATAAGAAGTGAGAAAAATAAAATAATAAACAAATATTTAAATTTAAATACTATAAAAAATATTTTAAATTTCAAGATTATAGTAAATTATATTATTTAAGTTTTATAACAATTATTTAAATATAAATATATAATATGTTAAATTAATATTTTTAATATCTTTATTATCTAAACGCATCTACAAACATGCTACCAGTAGGAAAAAAATAAGTTCCATCCTGCCCCACCCGTCACTGTACCTGTCACCTCATGGCTCTATGCAGAACTTCTATAGGGCGGATTATGAATGTCGGTCCTAGTAAACCCACACCAACAATGACCTAAAAGAGAAGTGAAACCTTGAGAGAGCAACTTTGAATGTTATTCTATGTTTTTTTAGCAGTGTTAGTCATCAGCTTGTTGGCATTATGTTTCTGGTATGGTTATATGTTACAGATGTTGTACTTGATGGCAACACCCATGGCATGGCTCTCAATATGATGAGAATTAAGAAGTACGCAGGAGAAAAGTTCACGGAATTTATGCAGAGAAAAGTTTATAAAAGTTTATTTCATGTGGAAAAAAGTTCACGGAATTTTATGCAGAGAAAAGTTTATTTCATGTGGGAAAACTTACCTTTGGTCCATGGTAGTTAGTCCTTGGAATTTGAACCTATGATTTTTGGACCATGGCATCTCGATAGACGTGTTGATCCCTAGTATTGAGTTGATGGTATTGGTTTGTTATGGTTTTGGCCCATGGTATCGTTTTATTTAATTATTATTATTGAGCCCCATGATCCATGATTTGAGGAAGAGCTTGCCTATATAGAGCAAAGGAGATCATTTGGCTTAGGTATGCTTTTGGGTTGAATATCTTAAGATCTGAAATATTGGGTTATTGTTTCAAAGCTCGATCTATATGAAAGTGAAGTGGAAATCGAATCTGTGAAGGGTGATCTCT
>APFE031367689.1:6541-17342 GCA_000404065.3 Pinus taeda
CTTCACGAGGAAAACCTCCATCTGATGAGATTTAATTGAATGTATACATTCTTGGGTAATGGGAACAATATCATGAATATGTTTATGTTATAAGAAACCAAATTGTTTGGTAGAAATATTCTTAGATAACACATGTTTTATCCTCTTAGCTATCAATTTGGAAACCAATTTATAAACCATATTACAAAGCGAAATATGATGTGAATTGAAAAAGTAAGAGGAATTTAAAACCTTATAAATACAAGTATTGAATGTAGCAATTACCGAGTTTGAGATCAAACAAAGGCGACGAGATTCTTCAACCATAGCTGAAAGTTCCTCTAGCATAATGTCCTGAAAATGAATGAAAAGCTCCACAAACTAGCCATATGGTCCTAGACTGTTATCCCCGACCAATTCTTATAATACCCATAAAACCTCTTCTTTTGTGACCTATCTCCTAATGATTTCCTTGTCCTTCGAGTCACTAACCATATTGGGGAATAAATTTATAACCTCCAAGTGTCTGTCAAATTGTACCCCTTCTCTAAATTTGTATAACTGGATACAAGATAGGACCCCTTCCCTATAAATCTACTTTTATGTAAAGATATAGTTTCCCAAACCATATCTAATATCCCATATGGTGTTCTTATTCTTTCTAAATGATGCTTGATTATGAAAAGAATATAATCTTGTTTTCTCCTTCAACCATCCACGTCACCCTACTCTTTATACACCATTCCTTTTCTTGTGTTTTCAATATATGATTCTTTCTTCCAGTCCAAGAAGATTTATTTTTGTGGGGGAAAATAAATATATTGAATGCCTCAGATCAACCAATGAATTTATTTTCAGATCTATAGAGATCAACTCTCTCATCAAAGCCTTCTTCTTCTTCCTAACCCAAAACTCGACTGCCTTCTTCAACACTTCATGCTTGTAAAATTTTTTTCCATACATGAAACCCCATACTCAGGAAGTCTAGAAGCCAAGTATCTCGAAACAACACTTCAAAGGATTTCTCCTTAATCTAGTAATGGTTAAATTTGAAAGGATAATCCGAGTTTGAGATTTAACCGAACCATTCCAAAAAAATTAGAAGATACTTAGATAATAATGTAGGGAGGATCCAATAAACCAATTTCATCATATTCCTTGGCAGAGTTGAATGAATAAGGAAGTAATCTAATATTTTCAAAATACCCTCATTCCCTGAACTTTCGTTCCTCCATGTTGGGCCAATTTTTGTAGGTTTAACATCCAATGATGAGTTAAGAATGAATAAATATTTAAATAATGTACCCAATATGTCCTCCTTACTATCGAGTCCCCATACCTCATCCTTTTCCATATTAAAATTTAGGTCACCTACCAAAATCAAAGAACTCAGGTCCAAAAGACCACTGGATTCAATGTGATCGTAGAACCTCTTCCTGTCCAGTAAAGGGGGATATATATTGTGGAGGTGAAGATATACATTAAACCCTCTCTAAAATATTGATAATAAAATACCTACATCAATATAAAAAGATTTGAATTTAATGAAATTTGGATCCAATATAGTCTTGAGAGATCAGAGGCACTGGTCACACACACAAACTAGAGAGGACAAATAATCAATAAATATTACCACACCTTTTCCCTACAAATTATAGTCTCTTATAATAGAACAAAAAACAATTTATAAATGTAAATTATACTACGTAGGGATATTATTTTCTAGGAAAATTCTAAACACCTCACATCTAACGACATTACTATCATTTTGGGGAAGCCACCATGGGCACATACCCTTTAAGGGCTTAAGAACCATTCATTTTGACATCAAAATTCCACACCTTAATCCATTCAATATCATTATTAGGAAGAGGAGAATCCTCTAATGAATCCTCAGAAGATGAGAGAAAATCGAAAGGAGACATGCAAAAGTTTGAGACTTTTTAAAATTTAACACCTTTTCTCTTTTGGGTAGTGAGATTTTCATAGATGTAGGACTCAAAAAGACTTCCACCTCAAAGAAAAATGGCTCGATTGTAAGTGGATCTATCCCAAAAGTCTAGTCCCAAGCTAGGTTTTTTTACTCCACATATTTCAAGACAGGAGAGGATGATAAACTCGAAGACACCCCAAACTTGATAGGTGAAGAGAAATAATTATCCTTTTAAAATTAACAAATTCCACCACAATCTTGTCATGCCTTTCACTTGAAGGCATGATTTTGTTGCATGACGACCGATCTGACCATTTGGAGGAGACATTATTCCTAAGCAAAGGCAACGGGGAACCCATCTTCTTGGCCCTATTTTCATTGTTATTACAATTCACTTGAGGGGATACGTCTCCGCTTGAATGGGCCAAAATGACCTAACTGATGATAGGAAAATTGACATCAATTGTTTGGGAAGAGGAGAAAATTTTATACCTAAAGCTAATAAATTGATGTCTGTGGAATTCCAAAGAATATCCTACCTAGAACCTCCTTGATTCAAAGCAATCAACTCACCATGATGAGAACCCCTCCATCATCTTGACGTAAACCTCCCAGGGAATTTTTCCATGAGGTGACCCATCGCATGATGGTAGAGGTAGCTGAAAGGGACCCCCCAATAGTATAAACATTTCCTAAAAGGGAAAGGTCCCTGGAAGAGATCGATTTCTACTAGAAAATCTCCGACATAATCTGTTTCTACTAATACCCAAGTATTTCTCTTGTCAAGGCATCTTAGTTTCCTTCCTCCAAATAGAAAAAATTCCCAATTTTGTTTGCAATGGATGAGATGGCTTTCTTAGACCACAACTCTAGAGGCAAGCTAGAAATTTTAACCTACATTATATTATATCTTGGCATATCATTCAGAGCATTAAAGCCAACTTGCAATGTTGGAGGAAGACAAAGACCCTACATTTAACCCATGGAATTGTGTCAATGTGAGCCATGTACTTAGAGCTCAAAAAGCAAAAAAGAAAACCATATGTTAAATAAAACACTCGCCTTTAGCCTGTACTTCCAAATAGGTGACCAAATTTTATCCACCCACATCTACATCTGATCCCCTAACATCTTAGAGAATTCCCACCCACCTCATAGTTCCCATTGCTTCAAACCTTCCACCTTATCCCAATAAACATCCACCTCGAGAACTAGACTCTGAACTCTATTGAATGTCTTAATTTCTTTCCTCCAACTAGAATTCTTTCATGAACCAAAATTAATATGTCCATTGTTTTCCAGTAAAACACCTCCGTTCTCTATCACCCCCTCTCAAAATGACCCCCCTCCACGACTCGACGAAACCTATACAAATGATTTGTAGCTAGTGCAATTAAAATTTTCTTCTACTAATACTGTAACCTTGATTAATTCCTCTAACCTCGAGGAAGAATCATGCAATAATGTCCTTTCTAACTCCATTAACCAAAATAAAGCGCTAGAACCCTAAAACAACTATCGAGATATATCAACAAAACCTAAATCATCTAGAAAATCATATGTTGGCCATTGGAAAGATGCCCCAAATGAGATATTGGGAACTCAAAATAGTAGAGCCTATAACCTCATCATTTCCTTATCTTTCCTCCATCTAAACATGAGAAAACCAAATGTTGAGAGGAGAGGAAGAGATGAAATCTAATTACAATCCTAGAGATCGAACTTGGTGGAAATCCTCACATCACTTGCATAAATATCCTACCACCCACCATGTGTCCTACATGCATGAAGATACCTTGGAATACACATGAACAAAGAAAAACACCTCTAGATTGATCCACTCTACTCCCTCTCCAGAAGTAGATCTCCCATCACATCACAATAAATGCACCAAAATAATGTGGATAATATCTCAATCCAATTGCTGAGATGTATCTTGTAGTTGATGAAGGCCATGGTGGTTGAGTTGAAGGCACACATCTAGAGTTGGATCCAAAACTATGAGGGATTCCTGCAGCTCATCACTAGTTTGTAGGCTTCCCATGCACGAGTAGTCAGAAGCATGGATGTTGTTGCACATGCGCATGCAATCCCATCTATTGGGACACTCACCGAGGCAAAGACAAAGAGTCAAGTCTGAATGGAGCAAGGCACGTGCTTTGATGAGTTGATGCAAATAGCCACTAGTGCAAACCTAATGCATAAGTATGTCACTGGTCTGGCCGCACTCAAGAAAATGATGCACATGTTACAAAATGAGTTGGAAAGAGGAGCGAGATCAGTGTACCTAGATGTAATAGAGGCAAGAGTTCATTTCCAGAAAGATGTCACCACGGAGTACATGGACACCATCACAGACTACCAAGCTTGGCATCAGTTTGCCACTCACAACCACCATGAGGATGTTGAAGAGTTGGTCTTCCCACAGTTGCCTAAGTCATAGTGATGTCTTACATGGCTTGCTCAAGCCTATTTTGTCTCACATGGGTACATGTGCAGATTGTATCTAACATCTTGTAAAGTGGAAGTTCAAGTGTCAATACTTGAATGTAACAATTATAGAGTAGTTGAAGAGTCATGAGGTTAGGTGAACATTCACAAAGGGGAATTTCAAGGGTCACCCCACCCTTTGCCTTTTAAAGTACCTCATAATTCATTGTAGACGATTTTGGTCAGCCAAGATTTTGATAGGAGTATCGTAGAGAAATCTTGGAGAGTATTCTAACAAGCCTTGGCTTCTCCACAATGCATACCTAGTACATCTCTTTGGAGGAGCAGGCAATAGTGACTATAACGTTCCATTACGAGGACTAGTAGTTAGTCATAGTTGTACTGTATGATTGAAACTTTCACTTCTTAATATAACGAGCCAATAGGTTCCATGCATATGTTATTATTATAGTTTAGTTAACTTGTTTACTCTAATGATATATGTATATGTTTTATTGTGCATGTATGTATAGACTCTTTCTATATATGTATGTATGAATCTTACTTAAACATGTTGTTGGTTTAACCATCAATTCAGATTTTTGGTTTACCTTCCTTCTAGCTTGTGATGCATCTTTACTCATGTATTCCCTTCCAAGATGTATGTTTACAAAGGTTTCCAAGGGGCACACTCATTCCACCTTCCCTGTGTTAGAACCGTTCATGCACCTTCTTTGGCTTGTTATGCATGTAACACCCTTTCTACCAACAAGTACATCTTACTTACCTCTGTGTGCAACCACATTCAAGTCAATACCATACAACCCACTTCTAGGACTCCTACACCAAATGGTTTGAGGTCTAGTTGGGACTTGTTAGCACAGGAGATCCCCTAACATGTTGGTAGGTCCAACAACATCAAAATGTCCTTTCTATCTCCATCGACTAGAATAAAGCCATTCGAATCCTAAAAAAACTATTGAGATCTATCAACAAAACATAAAGCATCTAGAAAACCATATGTTGCCCACTGAAAAGAATCCCGAGATGAGATATGGGGAACTTAGAATAGTAAAGCATATAACCTCATCCTTTCCTTATATTTCCTCCATCTAAAAATGAGAAAACCAAATGTTGAGAGGAAACGAAGAGATGAAATCTAATCACAACCCTAGAGATTGGACTTGGAGTAAATCCCCACATCACTTGTACAATTCTTCCACCACCCACCACGTGTTCTACATGCATGAAGATACCTTAGAATACACGTGAACAAAGAACACCTCTAGATTGATCTACTCTACTCCATCTCCAAATGTAGATCTCCCATTGCATCACAATAAATACACCCAAGTAATGTGGATAATCTCCCAATCTAATCGCTGAGATGTATCTTGTAGTGATGGAGAAACCTTAAAGTGTTTTGTACTCATGATTAAGGGTATATAGGATGGCTATAATAAAATCCCACCAATCTCCTAACCTTTTGAAAAAATTCTGCCGAAAGTGAGGATGATCGAGGTGCAACGACTATGAAAAAAGTTGATCCTATGCCTAGTCATAGAGAATGTTTGGATAGGCACACCATCACCATACACTAATAAAATTCAACCCCAAAACTGTGGAGACCGATAACAAAATCTCATATGAAGGAGACGAACCTAGAAATGATTGCGATCCAAGAACCAAGATAAAAGAGGAAAGAGAAATCGACAATAGTTGAGAGAAGAAACTAATACCATTGAAGGCTCTAGCCAATCCCCTTTGAGGAGATATAATCGAAAACATATAAAACCATGGAAACACCTTGATAGCTAGTTAAAAAGCTTCAAAATATGTAAACCACCCAATGAATGTCTCAAAAAGATGGACCCCTAAAAATATTCACTATGGATGCAGAAATCCTCCCACGTCCTTATTCTCAAGTCTTTTTGACTATATACCATAGTCCCTCAGCCAACTCTTGAATGCTCTCACTCCTCTATCTTGGATAGACATCTCTCAATGGTTGCATGTAAGAAGAAACTACACATCATCAACACTAGCTACATAAATACCAACTACACTAGTGACAACACAAGTAGCACATCCATTTGAAACTCAAAATCTCTCTCTGTCTCTCTCCCCACTTCTAATATTGTACATTAGGAATTTCGTAGATCATGCGGTACATCTACATCTGTGGCATTAATCATACCTCACCTTAGGTCGTCCTTACCCATTTATGTCTGTCAGAGGAATATATTATCTATATTGTGTGTTTTGGCCACTCACAAAATAATCTTGTGCACAAGATCATCAATTGATCTAGTTATTGGGTCTTTTATATCATTTTTGTACTAAGTATATCATATTCTAGATCAGAATTTACAGATTGTAACATTTTAGTGTAAGAAATATCATTTAAGGAATGTAAATCAATATTAACTACGTTTTTCTGGCTTTTATTTTGAATTGGTGCTTATTATCAAAAGGTGGTGTAAGTGACTCATAGTGGTCCCCTGGTTTCACTGGTGTAGCTACAGTGGTAAAATTTTATTTTCCATACAAGGGTGCAACAAGTGTACTAAAATGCATTTCGAAATAGATTCCATCTACACGATTTTGAGAACAAGAATTAGTTCAAATAAGAAAGAGGTTACCACCGTAGTATATTATTAATGGAAAACAATGTCTTTGTTATATTTCCTTTATTAGTCAAGTCTATATGCCCTAGGTGTTACTCAAATATTAAGGAGTTTTTGAGATATGTTTTTTAGATCTGGTGTTAATGTGTCCATGAACACTGCTCTTGCGAGCGATCTAGTTGGTAATTGCTAGTTTAAACTTATAATCTAAATATTTGTTTTTTGGTTATATTATTTATGTATTGAATTTGTTTTTATAGAAATCTCACCCAAATTTGTTTATATAAAAACAAAAAATGATCCTTTTAAGATAAATTAAGATGTCACATAGAGTTTCATGAGTGAAAGGAGCAACAATTGGATGAGAAAGGTCAGCTACAAACCAAGTTTTACAAGATGTATGAGTTAAAATTTTTGTCTCCAAGAATTGTTTAAGAAGCCTACTCATAACCCTTAATATAGATTCATAAAAGCTAGTAAGAAAGAAAAATCAAATAGGAAGGGGATAGAATATAGAAGGAAGTAGAGGAAAATCAAGTGGAATATCTCCCATCCAAAGAGAATGAGGTAGAAATTCTTATTAGCCAACATCATCACCAAGAGCCAATAGTTCCTATCAACCAACATCGTCGTCAAGAGGCAACGATTCTTATCAGCCAACATCATCAAGAGGTAACAATTCCTATTATCCAACACCATCATGAAGAGGCAAATATTTAAGAGGAAAAATTCCATCTCAATGAGGTAGATGAAGTAATTTTGTAGTTAGATGCTATAGATGTATTATAATTGTTCATAAATCTAATAAATGTCTAGAGAAGGCTTCTAGTGAAGGAAGCACACATATTTCACACAATGATACAAAAAGTATAAAATAATTTGTACATGAAAATGCACCTGAAATTGGAGAATATTTAATGATGAAAATAACCTTATAAAAATATAATAAAGAAGTAAAGGAACATGCACAAAGAAAACATTATTTAGAACTATTTGCAAATCAAGGGGGAAATGTTAGATATGTATTATAGATGGTGGGAGTACTAATAATATTGTATCTACAAATATGGTAGAAAAAATAAAACTAAAGAAAACCATACATCCCACTCCCTACAAAGTATCATTGTTGTAGAAGGGACATCATGTACTAGTTAATGAGCAATGTGAAGTAGAATTTCCTATAGGACACTATAAACGCTTTGTGATGTTATGCTTATGGATGTATGTCATGAGATATTAGGAAGGCCCTAGAAATATGATGGATATACATGCATGATGGAAAAAATAATACATATACTTTTGAGAAGGATGATGAAAAGCATACATTTTTTTTATAGTAAAAATGAAAGTATACCAAAGAAAGATAATCCAAAAATATTGCTACTTAGTGTCAAGGAGTTTCTGCAATAAATCAAACATGAGAAGGTAAAATTTACTTTGATTAGTATGTGAAAGGTAGTCATCACAAATAGAAATTTCAATGGTTGTCCATAATAAATTAAAAATATGTTTAATGAATTTTTTGATATTATAGTAGATGACATACCAGATAAATTTCATCCCATAAGAAGGATTAGCCAACACATGGATTTGATTCAAGGGGCAACCTTTCCAAACAAAGTAGCTTATAAAATGACTCCAAAATAGAATAAGGAGATTAAGAATCAAGTACAAAAATTATTGGATAAGGGTCTCATTTGAGAAAGCTTAAGTCCATGTGTTGTTCTAACAATATTAACTCCAAAAAAGGATGGACAATGTAGAATATGTATAGATTCTCAAGAAATTCACAAAATTACAATCAAGTACAAGTTTTTGTTACCCCATATTAAAGATATAGTATATTGCTTAAGTGGTGCTACATATGTTTAAAACTAATGGGTTATATGAATGGTGGGTAATGCCTTTAAGGCTTACCAATGCTCCTATTACCGTTATTAGGTTGATGAATGAGATCTTAGAAGAATTCATTGGAAAATTTGTTAATCTTTATGATTTCTTAATTTATAGTTAAACAAAAGAAGAACATTAGAGTTGTATTAGAATGGCATTGAGGAAATTTCTACAAGAAAAGTTGCTAATTAATTTAAATAAATGTAGCTTCATGAAGACATAATTATTGTACTTGGGATTTGTGGTTTAAAGGATGGTTTGAAGATGGATCAAGAGAAGATCAAGGCCATAAACAACTTGCATATTACAAGGAGTTTTTCAAAGGTAAGAAGCTTCTATGATTTGGCAAGTCTCTTTAGAAAATTTATCAAAAAATTTAGTGGTACCCTTGCCCCAATTGTGGACACATTCAAAGAAAGTAAAAGACCATTTTATTGGACATAAGTTGTTAATAATAACTTGAAGTTGTTAAAGAAAAGATAAAATAACAACATGTCTTAGCACTTCTAAATTTTAAAAAACCTTTCCAAATTGAAATTGATGTCAATGGAATTGCAATATGAGTTGTTTTAAGTCAAGAAGGTAGACTCATTGCTTACTTCAGTGAAAAAATCATTGAAGCCAAAACTAAATATTCTTCATATGATAAAGAATTTTGTGCCATCATAAGAGCAATAAATAAATGGAAACATTACCTCATGAAAATCATACTTTATAATATAACAATAAAGAGAAAAATTGAATCAAATAAATGTTAAATGGGTTGATTTTCTTCAAAATTTTACATTTTCTATCCAACATAAAGGCACCATTCAAATAAAGTGGTAGATGCTTTAAGTAGAATCAATCTAGCTCTACATGAATTCCAGGTGAATGTTTCAGGGAAGGATGAGTTGAAAGATATGTATAAATATGATCTAGACTTCAAAGACACTAATGCAGCTTATGAAAATCTTGTAAGTAAAGACATAATTCCATGGTTATATTACATGATACAAGAAGCATTTTTGTTTAATCGAAGTCAATTATGCATTCCAAATGTTGAATGAGAAAAACTCTAATAAAAGAGAAATATAATGAACGATCAGCTAAGAAACTTTTGTAGCATAATTATAGGAATTCTACTTTGGGTCAAGAATGAATAATGATGTATAAAGAATTGGTGAAAGATGAATAAGAAGTCAAAATACTAGAATATATTAACCATTAACAATTCCAATTAAACCATGAGACCTGAACATAAATTATATTAAAAATAGCAAAAACTACTCAAAAAAGAAATAACTCACTTTATATAGTTGACCTAGTCTGCAAGAAGACAAGTGATATGAATAACATAGAAAACTTATTCTTTAAAGAAATAGTTAGACGACATGGATTACCAAAAAGCATTTTCCAAATAAAGACACCAGATTTGTGGGCATTTTTTAAATAAAAAAAATGTAACTAAATAATCATCTTACTGTATTAATAAAGGCTATTCCAATATTTTCCAAATAAAAACACCAGTTTGGGGGCCATTTTTTAAATCAATAAAATGTAACCAAATAATCATCTTACTGTATTAATAAAGGCTATTCCGATATTTTCCAAATAAAGACACCAAGTTTGTGGGCCATTTTTTAAATCAATAAAATGTAACTAAATAATCATCTTACTGTATTAATAAAGACTATTCACATATATTTATTGTAGGCTTCGGCAGCTCCAAAAAACATGTTCAACGAAATTAAGAAATTACAAAAGTATTTTGTTTGAAAGGTTAAATGGCCATTGGTGACCCAGATAAGTGTCCAGCCAAACACTAAATATGCACTTGGAATTAGAAGGATTGAGGATTTTAATAAATTCATAAACGTGAGACTATGTGTGGTTAATTGACAGAGCACCATTGTGGGGGCACTCTTTGGAAGGAGTATCCAAATCTTTTTTGAAAACA